>CAJNOL010002272.1:11594-29312 GCA_905250125.1 Rotaria sordida | reverse complement strand
ATGATGGTGAATTAACAAAGAGTAGGTTACTGACTAAAGTACCATGAATTCTCGTTGAATAAACTTCTAAATAGCCAAATGTGAATATGTTCACTGAACACGCATTATTTTTAATGATTGTAACACAATAAACAGCTATTTGTAGGTTGCGTAACAATTTTTTTGAACGAAAGTTCAATACTGTTTGCTGGAAAAACGCTCCTAAAGAACCAAATAGAGAACTAATAGGAATGGGAAATACTTGATAAGTGATGAGTGTGAAGTGGCTAGGATTCTTCTCTCCATCAACCTCTGCGTCCACACTTCGCATCCACTCTGGGCAAGAACATCCTTGAAAACCGGTTCTAGATGTTGAAAGTTTTAAAAACCAAGTTTCTATTTTATGCCACAGCTGTGACAACTACTCAGTTGATGACCAACATCTCTAATTTTATCTTCTTTTAATAATAACCCAAAATAACAAATTAAACTCAATCAGAATACGAGTGTGGACGATGATGAATGTGGGCTTGAGATTCTTTTGTTTTTGCTTACTCTCGTCCACTCTTACAGAGCCGTAATATTACAGTTCTTCCTCAGATCTGACGATGTTCTCCTCTTGAAGGTGACCATTTCAAACTCGATACTTTTGAACATCCTTAGCCAGGCATGAAGTCTTATACGCGCGATAACAATATATGGTTTCGTTCAAGTAGTTTTCAAAAGCTTGGTCTTGAATAAATGATCGACGTCGACGATCACCTAGCCATGAGTTTACCTTATGTTTCAAACCATGAAAAGTGCTAAGGTAGTGCACACTTTTGCGGAAGAAGACATTCAAATTTTACTTCTAGACGAAGGATTTTGTGAAGATGACGACAAGTTGAATAAAGATACTCATTCTGAAAGCTTGCAATTTTCTCTATCGTTGACCAAAAATAATTCTTTCATTCAGAAAAGTTCCATAGTAGTTTTTGTATGAAACTAATCATATATGTAATCATATAGATGCCAAAGGAAGATGTAGTATGGGTGTGATTCCTCTTTTACTTACATCTACGCACCCTCACACATATCCTAGCTGGTGATGCTCAAAACTAACCTGTCCATTGTTAACATAACAACGAAGTTGTAAAATAATCGCTGATTACATATTCTATTAACGTTGCAAATAACTAGATAGCGATTCATTTTAGAATCAGCAAAAGCCTAATAATAAACAAATAACCAACCATTCAGCTAGTAATAATTAAAATCTAGATTTTGCAGACAGCTCTATTATAATTCTGTCTTCATAAGGAAGTTAACAATATCCTCGATACAAGAAAATTATATTTAGGTGTGCAAGCTTACAAACTGATCGGCGGTAGTAACGACAGCTCAAATGTTTCAATGTCCTTTTTTAAAAACTTTCTTAGAACAGAGAAACTTTGAAATGAATAATAGAGAAAATGATGATAGAGAACTTCTTGATTAGAAACTAGACAAGAATATACTAGAAAATCGATCTTAGATGCCGAAAATTTTCAAAAACTAATTCTCTATTTTTATATCATGATGGTGATGACGGCTTAGTCGATAGACTAACACATCTAATTGTAGCTTATGTTGATAATAAAATGATATAATAAAACATTTCCAATCAGTTTTTATTATATAATTTAACAATTTGATCTTAATATTGCTATTTAATCAAAGATAAAACTGAACACCATGCATGTTATTAATCATTATTTTATTGTTATTATAGAGAAAAAAGTAGACGAACAACTGAGAGAGATCAATTGTTTCTGATTTTCAATGACGAAAGATAAAGTTAATGTTAAAATTATGTATTAATGTGGCTAGATGATTGACTTGAGTAAACGTGCATTTTGATTACTTCACACACATAGTCAACATCTTCTTGATTCATGCCATGATGAGCACCGACCAAGAAACCATTCTTCATAATTTCATCAGCATTCGGAAAGACTTGATAGTATTGTCGGTAGGCAGGATGTCGAGTGATATTACCTGCAAAACACACTCGTGTCTGTATATCGCTGTCTTCAAGTTTTTGAAGCAGGACCTTGCGGTTCGGTAACACGAGTGGTAATGCAAGCCAATCTACTTTGTCATGATTTTTGGGGAGTACAAGACCATAAGGTTCTAGTTCTTTGAGTTGTTGCACAAAACGATCTATATTTTGACGACGTTTCTCAAGAAATAATGGCAGTTTTTTTAACTGTTCTAGACCAAATGCAGCATTCATTTCAGTCGATTTAAAATTATAACCAAGAATAGGATACAAGAATTTGAAGTCATATTCAATGCCGTCAACAGAATGACCAAAACGTTCTGAGAACGATTCAGTGTTCGTACCCATTCTCCCCCAATCACGATATTGTAAAGCAAGATCACGTTGACTCTTCTCATTACACATAACCATTCCTCCACCACCACCTGCTGTAATAATATGACTGGAGTAAAATGAGGTAACAGCAATATCTGTTATTGGAGTGCTCGTGATTGTATCGCAGGAGTCTTCGATGAGTAAAATATCTCGACGACCCAACATAAATAATTCATCTTTTAATCCTTGCCAATTCGGTTTGCTCCCAATTAGGTTTGGAAGGAACAAAGCTTTTGTGCGTGAACTAACTTTTTCAATGACTTGTGCAACAGAAGATACATATGAACCCTGTTCGACATCACAGAATACGGGTACGAGACCAAGTTGAACGATAGGAGCAACAGTTGTAGCAAAGGTACACGCAGGTGTAATAACTTCGTCACCTGCTTTCAAACCTGCAATGAGCAATGCCAATATATTGCCTGATGAACCTGAATTAACCATAACAGCGAATTTTTTTCCAAAGATACTTGCTATTTCTCGTTCAAATTGTTCAGTAATGGGACCTGGTGCAAGCCAGCCTTTTCGTAGGCAGGATTCAACAGCTTTGATTTCTTCATCGCCATATGATTCGAATTTATTCGGTGCATACCAAATTTTCTTCTTATATCCGTAAACTTTACTTTTCGGTGAATCCATTTTTGTGAAACACGATCTAAAAGGAGTATTGAAGTTTCTGATTTGTATGTTCCCGCTACGGTTTTAATGCATCTTGGAGGACATTCATGTTTTTAGAAAGAGAATAAAAAATCTAAGTTTCATTGAAGCTTTTTTAGTTTGCCTCTATGTGCCAGAAGTCGAGATCAAAGGTCAATAACTGCGCCCCTGCCAGAAACTAAAATCGATCGATATAAGACAAGCCCCCTTGTCTCTTTCGGAATACACAGAAAATCTCTTAGAAGTGAGAAAAGAGTCTGGGCAATGGTAGAAAAGTCACTTAAAACCTCCTAAAACTTTGTGAAACTCGCATATATTTTCTTCAAAAACAGTGAGTGCAAGTTTTAAGTCGAAGTTTTTTGGCTCCCATTATTCCCCTCGCAGTTACAGATCATATCAACTGGAGTTAAAGGCGCTCAACGACATTAAAAACAAGACTCAGAAGGTTTTAGAACATTTCGAAACTTTCCTTGAAACTGGAATGGCTGGAATACATTTTTCCGTGTTCTAAGTAACGCCGTTTCTAACTATCGTGTATATAAAAATTTATGTTCAAGATATCAACAATAACGGGCAGTGATGCCTTAGTTTGCCGTAGTTTTTATACGATCAACATAAAAAGCGTGAATTGATCAAGTTATAGTTTTTGGACATAATCAACAATAGTGTTTCTGAGCTAATCGAGGTGTATAATAGTGTGTTAAGGCCTCCCCCCTCAAAAATCGATCTCAGCCCAGGAAAGTTCAAATGGGCTGAAACTTGGAGCATATGTTGGAGCTGAAGTGAGGAGGCTGTGGTAAAATTTTCAGCTCGATACCCTGATGTTTGACAGAGATATGAACCAAACAAGGGTCAAAAATAGCTCATTTGGCAATCCATTTTTATTTGTCCAGGCTCTTTCAATATATTTAATTTTTTTTGTTTGAAAGAGCATCTCAGGATGCAGTGCAGTACAGAGTCCTTTTTTTTAAATTCTTACTTTTTTAGCGGAAAAAGGGGATCACAAGTTCAATGACTCAAAAAACGCGCCGAAAATGGGTGTCTAGCTACATAAATGTCTGTATATATAATAAAAAACAAGCGTAATTCAAAAAAAGGACTCTGTACTGCACTGCATCTTGACGTGCTCTTTCAAACAAAAAAAGATTTAAATATATTGAATGAGCCTGGACAGAGAAAACTGGATTGTGCGGTTCCGAAAGCATAAACTGAGAGAAAACGAAAAACATTTTTTGTTTTTTTTGAAATAAGCATATTTTTCAAGAAGACGTTAACGGAAATCATCAAAAATCTTGTCCGAAGCGGGGTTGTCGGCTTAAAAATCATATTGTTTTCGAAAGATCTGAAGACGGGCTATCTTTCCATGTAATTATCTCTATTTCGAAATTTTTGATGAAAACAGACATTTTTTGAGGGGAGGAGGGAGGCCTTAAGACCTGCCGCTATAGATATAACGGATATTTATAACAGCGTTATTTGCCCTTCAATTCAATGCTTATAATAATAACAATTATAAATACAAGAAAACGAAATACGAAAATGAAAAATAATGTGCGAATAAGAACAGAGTAAACGAAAAGGGAGACTGTTTGTAAAGAAAAGGAAAACAAAATTTTTGTTAGAAGGATAGAAATAAAAAAGACAGCATTTGCTGACAATCGATCATCGGTGAAAAAGAACTATCGTCTTTTAGAGATTTCACACATTGTATATCTTATATTAGTATAAAATGAAACTAAAGAAGATGTGTGAGTTCCATATTTTCGGTTACAAAGGGGCTGCGTTTACAAACTTTTCTAGATCCTTCCAAACCACTTTGTGGAGTTAAACTGCTCGTTGTACGTTTTAAAATTTTCCTAATAGTGCAGATTCTAGTTATTAACATAGATAAATGATTCTAAGATATATGTTAATGATAATGGTTAGTAATCGATTAATTTGTCACAGTCTGATTGCGACTGAACACAAAGTATAATTCGATTGAATGCAACATTTCGGTAGCCATAAATGATAGTGTTTCAGATTCATCGATAAACGCAATAGAGTATGCGTTATAGCCTACTATGTAACTAAATGGGTGGTTATATGAAACGAATGTCACAGTCAGATCAAGGGCAAGAAGAGGAAGAATAATGAATTAAAGAGAACACATTAAAATAAGAGATAATTAACTTATGACTTGTAACAAAACAAATAAAAATCCCAGCACGAGCAAGCAAATAAAAGCTATTACCGCGAATCCTTGTGGAATTAAAATGCGAAACACGGTGTAGCTGTTCTCACTAATCACGAAGAGATTGCTTTATTCTATCTATTTCCGAACACATGTCTTCATCATCATTTTACTCAAGGGAACCCCCTTTAGAAAATCGAATTGTTCAAGAAAATATCAAAGTTGAGTTTTTATCATAGGAAGATGCAACGAAGCTTCCTCTTTTAGAATGTGTATAGCTTTTTGGAAAATGAATAGATTTTCAAAGACTTATCACATGAAACTTTAAGTTTACTAGCATATTTTCGTGGTTTTTAAAGTTTTGCAGCTTCTGAAAAACTGCGTTGCCACTGATATTATCATTGCATAGAGCATTTTTATATTATCCAGCATATCAGATGACGTTAGCTACCTTCATCGATCACGCACTTTCAAACGGTCCACTGAAATATATTAAAAATATCCCATTGTAATATGATTTCTTCTGTATTCTAATGAAGAATCCATTTCTACAGTGTGCATAAAAATGTTTTTCTAGGGGAGAAGGGTAACATTGTCATTTTCAATAGCATTAATAAAAATGTTTGTGCCAAATTAAAGCGCATTCAAAAATAGGATTTATCAGTATTAAATAGTAAAAGTTATAGCAATTTTTCAATATCAAATTCATGCAGTTTCTAGAATTTGACGTCATATTGGCAAAGAAAGTTTTCTTGGATGAGGTAGTTCAAACCAGGTCTGCTTCAAAGTCGAGAATATCGGAAGATAATTGAAAAGTTGCTATAACTTTTACTATTTAATACTGGTAAATTCCATTTTTGATGCGCTTTCATTTGGTATAAAAAATTTTATTGATGCTATTCAAAATAACTATGTCACTCCCCTGAAAAAGATATTTTTACGCACACTGGAAAGTTTTTTTAGCGTTTTTCTGGAAACATGGTTTCTAGACAGGAAAATTGAAATAACTTCCTTTCGGTTCTGGGTATCATCGATGTTTTTTTTTGTTTTAAAGCTCTTGACCAGGGCTAACTTTTCATCATACAATGGGCTATTTTATTTCAATCTGAATTCATCAAATAAAAATGACATTTGATTTCAAACTGAAATGTGGGTCTAGGGGGTTAGTGAGAGTGAGGAGGAGGTGAGTGAGGGTGAGGGGGGGCGAGGGGGCGACTGAGGGTGAGGGGGGGCGAAGGGGGCGACTGAGGGTGAGGGTGAGCGTGGGATTTTGGAGGCTGTAGTGCTTAGTCTCGTGGTACATGGGACTAAGGCGGGACTAAGGGTGGACGAGGTGGGACTTGGCGGGACTTTGCCGAAATATACGGAACTAAGGGTTTTAAGTGAGTCTACATAGTACCAAGCGAGAAACGGTTGGTTTGGAAGAATTTGCTGTGGTTTTCTAATTTTAGAATTCAATTTGAATTAAAAAAGACCATAGACTCCTTTTCATCGGACGGATTTTTGATACTTGACTCCAGGACCGAGAAAAGTGAGATTTACTGTTATGGGGTGACACTTTTTTATGCTTGTTTTATACACAATGTTCAAAAAATGCTCCTAAAAAATGAATGGAAAGGAGTTTCAAAATTCCGCCCGACGAAAAGTTGCGCACAGAGGCTAGCTTTAATTTAATATTAGCCCGAGCTCTGTATCCCTTCTAATGATGGAGTTATTTTGAGTCTTCTGGAAGGTCGGAAAACAAGCTGAAACTTCGGTCTAGTCAGGCATATCAAGCATATGAGGCTGAAATTTTTACCACAAGCGTTTTTCACTGGGATCATTCATTCTTGAAAGTTTCAGCTTAAACGGCCTATCCCAAGTGAAAAATCAATTCTGAGGAGAGGGCCTTAATCACCCAGAAATCCAAAACGCAAGTAGTTCATATATTAGAACGAGACGTTATTGATATACGGTCTTTGATCCAATATCAACAATCTCTTACATGTTCTGTGACGGAAATACAGAACGTTGTTAAGGGGTCTGTCATAGCCTGTGATGCTGTTTAACTGGTGCTTGTCACGGTCTTGGATAGGTTCCCAAGGTATCTGTTACGATCTGTGGGAAAGAGGCGGGTGAAGTGGATCCAAATTTCTATTCTATGCACTTCAACACTCTTTTCAGATCATATTTTACAAAAAAAAGGAGATGGTATCCAGAAAACAAGAAAACAAGATATCGAATTTTTCCTTTGATGATCAATTAACCGTTAAAAGCTATTGTAACCTACTGCAGATCCTTTACATGGCATATTTAATACGACTCAAAAACCAACATTGTTCTGGACTGCTACAAGTTGGTTTTTTTTGCTTTCTTTCCAGATGTATGCATTAAAAGGTAGTATTTTGTGCCGTGATACTTTCAAGCATATGATGTATTTTACGAGTTTTCGCCAAAGTAGATGACTATACGGAAATCAAATGATGCTATAGGAAACAAAAACAAGAATCTTCGCCAACCAATGCAGTTTTCACAAAAGAAATGTAGAGTGGTAAGCTAAAGCATATACAACCCATCTCTTTCTCGATGTGAGTGCTGCGAGAACGTGTATAGTGCATGTCTCAGCATATGCGTACCGCGAAAGTGTGTACTGAGCATGTCTCTCGGTGTGGGTACCACGGAATCGCATACACAGCGTGCTTGGAATATGGATGCTGTGAAAATACATTCAGAGCATCTCTGTCGATGTTGATGTTGCTCTGGTAGGCAAGACGCGTGTCTATTGTTGCATCCTGTTATTTTTATTATGTCCATTATAGCGATTATCCCTGTTATTCAGGCTATACCCATCATGCGAGTTATGCTGTTTATGATCATTATGCTCACTTTGTAATAACGTGTAAAAGAAATGAGTTTTCGCGAAACTAATAGAAGGCACCGAATGCTTTCGCGACGGGTAAATAAAAATAGTGATTTGAATACGAGAAGAAATGCTCGAGGTCCGATTCGTGAAATTCAATAAAGAATCTTTATTTGTAGAGGTATTCTCTCCTTACGAATAGCCCAAAGAAACAAAGAATTGTTTAGACTACAGCTTTTTTTAGCATATTTCTGTATCACAGATGCTGGTTTCATAATTTCGGTAGCTTCGCGGGATTCTTAGACGTTCCATAGGTGAAATATCTATAAGTCAGTTCTACAAGGTGATTACTACCACTGATAGCAAGACTAAACTTTTGAAAATCAGTTCGCCTCCGGCCATAAACCTCATGGGTAATACCATGGACGAATAGAAGAACAAGAGTTTATTTTTCCAAAAAAATATCAGCAAGTACACAAATAAATAGCAGACTAGAGTTCCTGCATTATTACAACTAGGAATAAGTAATAACCAAAATCGTTATTACTCATAAGGTGATAATAAATAAAAAAAGTTGTTACTTCTTTTATTATTACTATTATCACTTACTAATTAACATCTTACTGTTTTTGCTCAATTAACCCTTTTGATCTCTTTTGATGTGGCTTAAGTCGAAAAAACTCTCATTGATAAGAAAAATTTATTATTATTATTATTATTATTCATGCTCCTATTACTCTATTAGTCACTCAGCTTTTTCGTCTGGTAACCTCTTTATTAATCCTTAATTAGTTGCAAATGATAATCTTCAAGTCTTGTGGTCCACACTAAAGTGGTAAAACCGACAAATAATAAAAATAGAAAGTAATAAAACATACTTTCTTTACTTAGTGCTAGGTAATAAGTGATAATAACTATAACTTGTTTCCAAGTAATAGCAATAAAAAAGCTCTAGTAATACCATAGCTATGTAGCAGATAATAGTAGCACATACACGAGCAAAAAAGATAAAGAAAAATTTGCTAGAAAATCTCATAAGCAAATATTGATCCTATTTCATTTTGAAAGCAACAAACCTAATTGAATGAATGAAAAATTTCACATCATTTCAAATCAATTTCGGACGTTTACTGAAGCAACATATACTTATAGAAAAGTACTTACAATGTGAAAATCAACTGACAGCCCAAAGAAAAAAGTAAAGAGACTCATAGTTGCGTGGTTTAATAAGACTAGAGTAACATTTTTATCTCATTTATGGTTGTATTTTTCATTGCATAAAAATGTAATTCATTATCTACCTTGAGAATCAACTAATTGATATCTTTGTTCAGTACAAACAAGAGCAGAGCTTAAAAATAGGCTTGAAAATGACGAAGAAACAATAACAGAAGAGAGGCACAAAGAGGAATGAGAGGAAGAAAGAAAAGTGAAGTGTCACTTCACACTTTGAAAACATGTATATGTATTTCTAGGAAGTACGAAATACACCTTTTAGGAGAAGATAAGCGTAAAAGATAAATGGAAGAATTAAGGCCGAACGAAAAGTGAAAAAAGATACAGAAACATTGATGGCAACACAAAAAGAAAACAAAAGGATGAAGTTTCTTATTTTTGTTAATGTTAGAATGGAAGAAGAACAGGAGAAATAAAAAATGAAGACAAAAGCGGATGTTTACTCAGACCGTATAACATACTCTATCACTAATAAAGTGACAAGAAAACTTGTACAATCTCATCATTTCAAGTCCCACTATTAATTCTACAAAAAATATTCTGTTTAGATCATGGAGCGAGCAAAATAGTCACTCCATGGTGCAGATTACGAGTAAGAAACGCAATGAGCAAAAATTAAAGACCACTTTAGAAAGTGATGAGGCTAATACTACCTCATCTTCAGTTTCAGAGCTGGAAAAGTCAAAAATTTCTCAAGTTCAAGTCAAGTCTGACTTGCCTTGACTGGATTTTAAGAATTGTTTCGTTGACTTGACTTGTGACTTGAAAAACGCTTGACTTGCCCAATTCTGACTCTACAATCGGGATTCTACTCCATGGATTCCCAAGCGAACATCTATATTCGAGACAATTAAAACCAGATAACACACCCATCAATATTGTTGTGCGAAATGCTGTATGAAGCTTCTTCGAATTTCGATTATCGAGAAGTTAATAGTTCATAGAAAACAAGCAATAATTACTATGATCGAGTGCAAAATATTTTTCATTTAAAAACATTTGCAATTTATCAGAATTGCTTTTCTTTCTTTTATTAGAGTAGCCAAAAAAGCTTATTAGTGCAGCCTCTTTGGGGCTGAAATGTGGAACTCACATATGTTCTCTAACCTCCTTAAACTAATACAAAATACGTAAAGTGAAAAAATTAACATTCAATTTCGTGACACTAGTATAAACAAATCATATTCTTGCTCTAATCTTCTGCAATATTAATGAAACTAACTATCTTTGAGAAAACAATTCTTCAATTTAACGTCTCATTTTAAAGTTACACAATGATAAATTCATTATGTGCAAAAATTTTTCCCATTATAATTACTGAGTATATGAGTATCTTAACTTTACATTCACTCATTTCTCTGATTCTTTTTTTTTGATCTTAGAGTTTCATCAAATGTTCTTCGCTTTGCAAACCATTGTTTTAGCCCTGTGTAACTAAAAATTATGCATATCTGCGGTTCGTACGAAACCATTTCCATTATATAACTCTGATTGTTTGGGTTTGTAATAGGGGAGTGCCTATAATGTGAGATGTCGGTAATGGGGAGGAGGGAGGAGCTCCAAAACTTCGACGTAAAACTTACACTCACTATTATTTTCTTCGAAAACATATGTGAGTTCCACAAAAGATAAATTTCTGTCAGCTGATCCAGGTAGAGGACAAACTGAAAAGTAGACATGATGGGATTTATTACTATAAGAACTGAATCAATGCATATTAATATACTTCGAAAGAACTCTATTGATTGATCATTTAGTTATCTCTCTGATTCATTATCTATTATCAACTGTACTTACAGCTGTGATGCATAAAAATGGTTACTCAGAGAGAGATATTTTTACCCTTCTTTTCTACTTTCATTTTAATTATCTTAAAAAAAATGAATGTCTCAAAAATCGTCGTTTTTTCTGACTTATCTGTGAGGAAACTAAACTTGTTTCAAAGATTTGATTAATGGATTATGTCGATTAGATTTTAAAATCTTCTTCTCATGTTAGAACATATATTTTTTGAGTTTCCGCTCTCGAGAACATGGCGTTACAGAATGGAAATTTTTTATGCGAAATACTTGGAAAGTAAACTACATGGTATTCAAGTTTCACTCAGCTGTAAAATACGATGCAAAGCTCTCAATATCGTTATTCGAGAAATCTGAATCTCCGTTGAAAATAAATAATCGTTTCCATGATTGAGTACGAAACGCTTTTCCCCAAAAGACATTTACAACTTATTGTAGTAAAGCTCTCTTCCATTACAATCATAGGAAAATCAGAAAAGTTACGTTAGAGCGTGCATGTGGATGTGGTTGAAGAAAAGACTTTTTGTCACACTGCCACACTCACCCCTATATCCCACCGAGACTGGTGCCGGTAACGAAAACACGCTACCGACTCTAACTCTGATGTACATATTGGAAACTGTCCTAATGATCTCAAAAGCACTCACTATAAATCTTAGACTGGTGAGAGTTTACATTTTATTGAAGGAAAATGCTTACATTAATTTTTCTCTATCAATGCTGACTGAGTGCACGATATTGTAAGCCACTTTTTGCGTTTCGCCTAAATCTTTTTTAACTTTCTTCAAACAATTAGTACAGAAGTAGAATTTGCGTAAAATACGTCAAAATCAGTGTGTGGTCTTTTACAATGACTGAATGGTGATTGAGATACACTACAAAATTGGCACCATTTAATTGGAAAAATGAGCATCCATAGACAGTATCTGGCAAATAAAATTGTATCAGTGCATTGAGATGTAATATGTAAATAGCAAGTTTTAGAATTTTTGGATGCTTCATCTTTTTGTATATTACATGACAATTTAACTAATATATTTTTATCCTAAAAAGCTTTACTTCATTGAAACTACTTTTTATGATATTTTGTGGAACGCCCATATATTTTCGAAGAAAATAATGAGTATAAGTTTAAAGTAAAGGCTTCACGGCTCCTTCCCGTCTTCCATTCCCTCTTTCCTCATTACAGACGTTAGAAACCGAAGCTGAAGGTTATTGAGTAAGTCTCCATAGCAACCTCAGGTGTAAATCAATCGTTTTAATATTGTTACCACTCGTAGTTACTCAGGCAAAAATAAGTGGTTAATAGAGAACAACATTGGTTAAGATTTTAAGGTCAAAGACTAAAGTAAGCAAAGGAAAGAGTGTAGAATTAAGATACTAATGCGTGCACTTCTAATACTGAGGCAATGTTTAATGTACAAGAATGTATGTGAATGTCACATTTCAGTCCTAAAATGGCTGTGCAAACAAGCCTTTTCATCTGACCTGATGAGTACTCGAAAGTCGAGTCGGGCTAACTCTTAGCCAGCTCACCACATGCACTAAACATTTCGATTTAGAGCTTTAAGATGATGCTGAATAAGGTGAGAATATCGTTTCAAAAAATGGATTTCAACAGTACCTCGATATTTGCCATGTTCTTCGATGACATTATGGAAGCTCTCTTAATTACTTTTTTGATTTATTGACTCAAAAAGTAAAGTAAAATATTGCAACTGTTGCAGATGTATATTGAAGATATATGGAAGCAAGTATAGACATAGAATATAGAGTACGGAATAGGATACGAAGCACAGCTGTAAGACAACAAATTTAGATTGGTAGTGATATGATCAAAGGCATAGGGTGAGGAAATTAGACTATAGAGTACTAATACAGAATACGAAATATAGAATACTACAAATAAGATATGAGGCACAGAAAAGAGAATTTGGTATACGATTGTACAGAATAGAATACAATTGTTGATGATTGTAAGTGCCAAACAGGCAGCCTCCTTTTAAACGAGATTTCCCTCCATATTAGGAATGTACTTTCAGGCATCATTGCTAAGACTAGTGAAGCCGGTGAGTGCATGCGAAATCTTTAGTGATGCCCGATTTTCCCCCCATTATCTTCGTCGTTAATCTCTCCGTGGTATCACTTCTACATATGATCACAGATATATTGGATCCTAGTACTGAATATGGTTGTATACAAATTTTCTCTTAATTAATCACAGTATGTAGTTAAAATCGCCATCTGTGGAACTTCCATCTAATTGAACGCAGTATTATTTGCTTTTAAATTGAAAATAGATTTGCTATGACTGAATGGCAAAAACGTTCAACACGCACTACCAATGCGGTGTGTTTGAGTTTCAACGCCACCAAATCAGGAATGGTTGTGGACAAGTGACTAATGGATAGTTGTCTCGGATCACTCGCACGATAACATACTGAGTATGTAGTATAGATGCACCAATCCTTGCAGCTAGTTGATGGTTAGTTAGTATGCACGATAGGTTCAAAAATTTGAATGAAAGAACACTGATTTAGATCGGCCTTCTGTCTAGAGCTACAGCTAGTAATTAACTGTAGGAAGAATATATTGGGCTAACGAAACTGTTCTAGATCACCATACTATACTGCAAGATAGTCAAAACATGGTGATTTTCTTCTTCTACTTCTTCTATGTTACGACTTTGAGCAATCAATTTGTCGAGTTCATAGTGGCTTCTAGAAATCTAACAACTGTAGTTAGGATTTTTTATTCAAATTTTACAAACTTCATTTTTTTATATCTTTTAAACTTATCAGATCAAATAATAATCAATGCAATTTACAAAGCTTGAAATTCCTGATGTGGTTCTGATTGAACCACGGCGTTTGGAGGATTTCCGCGGTTATTTTATGGAAGTTTTTCATGAAAAAGTTTTCCGAACACATGTGGCTGATGTCCATTTTGTACAAGATAATGAAGCAATGTCTACAGCGATAGGAACAGTTCGAGGATTGCATTTTCAAAAACCGCCTGCAGCACATGGCAAACTAGTTCGTGTTTTGAATGGCGCAGTTTATGATGTTGCTGTCGATATTCGAGATGGATCACCCTTCTTCGGCAAGCATGTTGGACTCATGCTCGACGCCTCCTCTGCGAAAATGCTTTGGATACCACCTGGATTCGCACATGGATATTGTACATTGAAAAGCGATAGCATCGTTGCCTATAAGATAACGGATTTTTACAGTGCTGAACATGATGCTGGTATTGTCTGGAATGATCCTGATCTTGGAATCAACTGGCCGGTGACCTCTAATGATGCTATTTTATCAGACAAAGATCGTTTGCTGCCAACATTTACGAATATACCATCGCTATTCACCTTTCAAGAAAATCTCATAGAAAAAACAGAAGATCCATATAAAATACAAGTAAATAGCTGATCGTCATCAAATTCTACTACCATTGATAATGGCATGGATAGTTAAAAAACATTTTATGAACATTTATGTTGTGTACGTGATATTGTACTAAACGCCCTTCGAAGAAAGCAGAAAGAAAATAATTAGATTAGGACTTGCTCGTTAATTTTTCCTTTGACTTCGTGACTGGAAGATATACACAGTAAAAAATGTTTATCGATGTTCCATGAGGTTTTTAACACAAAATACACAAGTGTCCTGTCCTCAAATCACATGAAACTTTTGCCGTTTGTAGACCATAGTGTCCTGATCTAATCCCTGCAGCAGATTTTGTGTACTGACTAAGAAACCTATAAGCGTATATATATGGAATTTGGTACATTCCATGATTTTATATGGAACCGTGAATATTAGAATCTAGTAGAAAATGACTATATACATGAATCTATCCCATTATACTTATAAAGTATCAATTATTTATGATATTTTCTGCTTCTTCTTCATCTCGGCTGCAACATACTATGGCATTTTGAATGTTTGGAACGTCGTATTGCTAGTCATATATTAAAGACCATTTCCTGAGCGATGCTAAGCATGCTTGAGCCAACAAAACGTTGATGAGTTTTGAGTTCAGGAGCATAGTCAAATAAAGAGTTTTCTAGAGAATCACTCTGTTTACAATATGTACAAAGCCCGAGTTGCCGCATTGTTGTCTATGGGGTGTAAGTGGAGATGTGGATATGGGTTTGTTTGGATGAGTGTAGGTATGGTTGGTACGCTGCATGGCTAATATTTTTGATCACGTCTACGATCACAATAGCGAAAAAAAATTGTTCGTGAATACGTCATGATCACGAACACGTTCACGCAGAATCACGAAAAAAAGGTGGTGTCTAACCATTCTAAAAGAAAAGTTGTTTACTGTTTGACACTGCTATCGATGTTGTTTACTCTACTGAACACAACCATCACGAACAGAATGAGACAGTGAAAGTTGCTTGTTTTCAGTATCCTACAGTATTTCGAATGGCAAGTATACACAGCGACAGCAAAATGTACAAAATATGTGCTGCTGGTGAAATACACACTCCTGTATACTTTCTCTAAAGAGCAGTGTGTACAATGTATACTTTGCAGAAAAAATTAAAACTTTCCTTCTAATATACTGAAAGTTATTTTGAATTTCAAAAAATGTTTTATCTGTGTGCAGAAGGCGGCCTTTCAGATGAAATTTGCATCTATGTTTATTGAAATACTATGAACACTGTTAAACACATTCGAAACGATGAGACTCACTGGTGGACGACAGTATAAGGTGGCCCAAAAGTTTCTTTAACATAGAAAAAATTGAACATCTCTACCGTATATTGATCAAATAAGTTAATTCTTTTACCGCTGATAAAGGGATATTCATAGCTCATATTCATAAGAGAAACGTTGATAAAAGCTGTTTTGAAGGATTACAATTGTCATGAATGAAGAAGTAGTACCTTTTACTAGTTATGAGAAAACAATATTCACATCAACGCGAATGTATTAAATTTCTATTTCTTTACTGTCTATGAAACTTCATTTTTCAATATTTTATCTATGCAAACAAGATGGATATGGGTGTGGGTGTGGGTGTAGATGAGTGTGGATGTGGGTGCAGGTGTAGAGGGTGTGTGGATATTTTTTTCATACGCATCCTTCCACGCTCGTGCCTAGATCGACACGAACACGAACATTCTTCGATAAGCTGCTAAATTTTGCTTGCATGAAAAAAAAATGATCAAAATATGTGACGTTTTCACTATAAATGATTATAGGGCAACTGTCTGTATAGCGTTATAGACTAATAGAAGTACTAGGAATAGACAGTTGTTATATTGTTAGATAGACACTAGAGATATGCATTTAGCGTAATTAAGACAGATGACTAATCCTTATATTATGATGTCGAACGGTACATCCAAAAATAGACTATTCTTGTTGTTTTCTCATTTTTCACTTAATCTCGCATTGGTCCAATTATTATATGAGTAATATAAATGAGCTGATATTCTGATGTGCAAAATTTAATTACTTTGTATTACACGCCTATATTTGCAATTTTAATTATCGTTTGTAGTTGTGGGTAAAAGTCAATACCATAAAATGATGAAAAATCATCAAAAACGGTCATTGTACGTAACAAACTGGTATTATATGATTCCAAAAAAACATGATGATGATCGAAAGATAGTAGAATCTTATTATCAAAGGTCATAGGGTATTGAGATTTTCAATCCCTGAAAGTTTCAGTTTGGATGTGGAATGTTACTGTAAACATGAAAGATTCCCGAAGGAACTGTTCCATGGTCAAATGTGATTATGCTAAAAATCTTACAAATCAGTAAAAAAAAACGACACTTTCGAATAGATGTAATCAGATGTAATTACAAGGATTGCTGTAGCAATAGGCATTATATATTGTCTTGTGATATTCAATGTCTAGTCAATTGCCATTCTCATGAGAATGCTAGAGTGTTAGAGTGATAAAAAGTGTACCAATTAGATGACGTTGTGAATATGATAGTGGCAGTGGATTAGGTTATCAGCAAATTGAGGAAATGAGAGTGAAGATGAATGGCTAAGAGATGCCACTTGAACTTACTGCTCACCCTCACTCACCATCATCTATTCTCATCGTTATCATGGAAATAAGTGAATTTGTTTCGTCTAAAGACGCACCATTAGTACTGATGAACATGTGCAAGGATAAAAGATAATTTGGTATTCATGAATATCATTATATTCTTTCTTAAGTAGAATCTGTTTGTAAAGTTTTTTCTCACAAGCATTTAGTACTAATCACAAAAAATGGCTGCTTGGTTTAGTCAGGATACCATAATGTCCCATTTTTAGTACACGAGTGTCCCATTTCGACTAGATGTTCGATTGTAGCTCGGTTGCTGTGATAGTAATCCAACTTTGTTGCGGCAATATGTGCACGTACTACTTCAAATAAATCATAGTCCGCCGTTTTCGGTCCTCCAAAATTCTTCGGAAAATCCCATTGTCCACGATATCGAAAACCTCGAAAAACTTCCATCTTCCATGACCAAGAAGAATGCAGTATATTTCCGCCAAAAGTCCCACGCCAATTGTTGACTCTATTTTGTGGAACTATCATAGGTGGATATGGATTACCGCCACCAAGACAAAAGTATCCTTTAGTCCATGCGAAAACGACCGATGGAAAGCGCATGAAG
>CAJNOL010002271.1:25893-42476 GCA_905250125.1 Rotaria sordida | reverse complement strand
TTTTTTTTTGATTGGTGATTTCATTTCTACTGAGCAACAAATAATAAGATTTATTAACATGATTATGTGGTATACGATATTTGATGTTGTACCATATGTACAGACAAGTTCTTATTCTGATCAAAAATACTATAAGAAGATCGTATTGTAGTCCGGATGCAGAAGGATTCTCTAGCCTGCCAGAACGAACTTTTTAATACCCTACTCGGTGTTCTGCAAAACGGAATGACTGAATAATAATGTTCTGCAGAGTACAGAACAGAACGAAGCAAACTGTCTTGTGACGTTCTGTGGAAGTGAAGAAAATGTGCCTTAGTTAGAAGGTAGATGGAATACTTTCGACAATCTTCCATTTGAAACAGTTCTATTTAAGAAATAGTACATCTTCTAATGACTAATACTGAGAGAGTCTTCTTCTATATCAACAATACTTATCGTTTGTCCATATTATCTGAGACATTCAATCATGCTTCTTTATTCTAGTTGCCGGCGCCATCTATGTGGCACCTAACATAGACCACTTATTTGCTCTTGATTATCAACCGATGGCATATTGAAGTTAAAAGATACCGAACGTACACGTCACTTCATAGGTGCGCATATACAGGAATCGATTAAGTTTTGAAAATACAAAACTTTTTAAAAACTCAATATCATTCCATATTGAAATGTTTTCAATCGGTGAAGATAGTAATACTAAAGTAAGATTTTTGTTCTTTCATCTATTAGATCTGATAAAACTTTTGTTTTCTTTTTTCATTTTCATAGAAAAAAGGAAAACAAGCAACAAAAGGTGATGCACAAATAGTCAAAGATAATGCGCAAACAATAGAATTTTACAAAAAAATTCTAATGATTGCTAATGTAAGATTTTTTAATATTATCTTTATTCATAATGGATAAGAAAATAAAAATATATAATAGATCACTTTTATTGCTGTTCAATTTATTTTTTATTTTATTACGGGACTTTCGCATGTTTCTCTCGTGAGTGTTCAACGAAGAAAAAAAAAAAAGAATAGCTATTTAATCTATTGTTGATAGATACTCTTTGTATTATCAACTGCTATTGGATGGTATGTATGGTCATTTATGCGTCAAGTTGGAACACAAAAATCAACTGGTAGTGTCACTGATCTAAATCTTGAAGGCAGTATTTCTGAGTAAGATTTGTTTATCAGGCAAGAGATATTCCGAAGTCACATATGTTCGATAGTTAATATATGTTTTCATTAAAACATAATTAACATTTTTCATAAAATTTAGTTTTCATCGTTTGTTTTGCTAAAGATTGAAATAATCTTAAACACACTAGTCTATTCTAAGAAAATCAAGTTAACATAAAAGTTTTTCCTATATTTCTATAGATATGCGAAAGATATTATATTGACAATTGTTATTACTCAATCTACTAGTCTTTTACATCGATATTTTTGGTGGTTAATTTTAGCTGTTTGTATACAAAAAAAAATGATGTTTATTTCATTTAAAAATTGAACTCTATTCTAGATTCCATTTTATGCTATCTATAAAGGCATCATGCTTTTTTTCTTTTCACCTTATGCTCAATTACGTGGTAGCGGAAATAATCAAAATGAAGATGATCAATCAGATGGAAAAAAGGGTAGCAAAAGAAAAATTGTTCGTGTTGCTCGACATTAAAGAAAAGAAATTTTCTTGATTCTCATTTTATTCCAACATTAATAAAACCTTCATAATGACAAACATTTTATTGTTTGAATTTATTTTAGATATGAATAAGTCATGGCTATGAGATACATGTCATATGAACATAAAATCTCATCATATTTTTTTCTATATTATTAACACATCGGTTCATTACACTAATCAATCCTATTATCGATGCAGCTAATGGATTTGGTAAAAAAAAAAAAAGTATTGCATAACATCTTGTTTGTATACTTGTTCTATGGAATATCGTGCTCATATCACAGAAGAATTGAATACAACCATTAACACAGAACGCATCAATGCTAGAAAATGTGATTTAATAAATAGAGAAAGTATTTATGAATATGCTAAAAAAGGTAAATAAGATATACGACGAGAAGATGTATTATAATTTGAAACATATAGGTTGAAGACACTCTTGGTCATATGACAATGATTATCAATAATGTTAGTGTTGCTTCAGGCAAATTGTAGTGATGCATCGATCGAACGTACATTTGATGTTAATGTTATCGCTCATTTTTAGGTAAGATGATATTACTGATTCTATCATGTATAGGTTATCCTTGAATGTAGATCCTCAAAGCATATTTACCATCAATACTTGATAAAAAAATCATGGTCATATTGTAACGATTGCTAGTAGTAAATAAAGATGGTATTAAAACAGCTGTTGTTTTATCCCAAACTTTATAAATGCGCACATGTTTAAAGTTATTATTCGTGAGTAATTCATCGCAAACGATAGAAGAAATAATGATTATAAATGAGATCTTTTGTATGTACTCTATTTTTGAAAGAAGTTGTATCTGATAAGTAATCAAAGGTAGATATTCACAAAAACCTACATATGATACATAATACTAAACGATATGAATATTAAAATTGCATCAATAGCTGAAAAATTATGTTATTTTTAAATGAGACATATAATAAACACATTTATTAGTTGTCACGAGGAATCTGTTTAAAGATGATACAAATCGATTTCTAATAGATTTAAAGCTTTCAATTTTTATAGTCGAGTTATATTCCTTTTTTTTGACATAACTATTTTACATTTTGAATTATCTTGAGACAGTCTGATTAAAATATGGTCATTGAAAGTCATCAATATTTTTCGATTGAATAATTTTTATTTGGTAATTATTTTACAGTACAAAAAAAAACAATTTTTAGATTTAAAATAAACTAATAGCTATTAAAGCAATCATCATTCAATATATTAAATTGTTTTATGTTTTTTATTTAAACATTGGTTTCGTGATTTATTTGCATCAATTACTAATGGTCCACCCAAAAGAATCTTAATTCAGAAATAATTCTTATTACTGGAGCTACTAGTGATGTTGAAACAGGTGTAGTTCAAAGACTTGCTAATCTTGGTTGTACACTTATTCTATGAGATATCGATGAAGTTAATAATACTGATGTTGTCAACGAACTAAATAATGCTATGAAATGTGATTTAGCAAATAGAGAAAGTATTTATAAATGTGCAAGAAAACTAAAAAAATGTTCATATGTCTATTCAAATTAATTAGATACAAGAAAATATTGGCAATGTGACAATGATTATTAATAATGCTGGTGTTATTTCAGGCAAACCATTAATATACTGTAGTGATGCATCGATTCAACGTCCATTTATTTCTGAGTATGATGAGATTACTTATTCTATCATATATCGATTATATTTGTATGTAGATCCTCAAAGCATTTTTACCATCAATATTAGATAATAATCATGGTCATGTTGTAACAATTGCCAGTGGTGCTGATTTAACAGGTGTATTGGGTCTTGTTGATTATTGTTTATCAAAATTTTGTAGACATGAGTTGCACAGACTGAAGAAGATCGGTATAAAAACAACTGTTATTTGTCCAAATTTTATTAAGATTAATATGTTTGATGGTGTTACTACAAGGTAAAAATCTCGAAAGATTCTTTTCCATTCAATATACGTTTGTTATTTTGTTTATGTTTTTTTCGTTAGTATGTTATTGCCTATGTTACAGCTTGATAATGTTTGTGATCAAATTATTGAAGCTATATGAAAAGATCAACATATGTTATTGATACCAAAAGTTTTCAGATTTGAATTATTATTGTGGTTTTTTATAGTGAGTGTCTATTATTATTTGATATTAGTATAGCATCAATAGCAACTCAAATTGAATCGCAAGGTATGACTGATCTTTATTATTCCATGGATACATTTGTTGGGCGTCATTAAAGATATTTTGCTCATTTTTTTTTAAATTTTTTTAGATTTATTAATTATCCTTTTATTTCAATATGTGATTTTAAAATTTTATATTTTTTTTACAAATCAATTGACTTATATGGTAAAATATTATGATAATTTATAAAAGTAATAAATGATTTTTAAATAATCGATTTTAGTTTGTTTTTATTTTAAATATGATTTTATATGATATAGTTTCTTTACATTAACGAATAGTATAGAATAAAATGGCAATAACAACATTACTTCAATGATGAAGAATAAATCTTCGTGAAACGATTCACTGAGAAAGTTTGATATTTTCGAATCATTGTCGATGCTATGCATCGAAAAACTATAAAGTATATTTTCATTATTCGATATATATAGTTTTACAGAGCATGAAAAGTTTAATATTTTGATTGGACATCAATTTCGAACTAACAAAAAATGGCTAATATATTGCAAAATCAAAATATTGAGACTGCTATTTATTCTGTCCTATTCATTATGTTTTTGTTAAACATTAATCATTTCTTGAGAGCTAATGGATCGAGTTTCTTTTTCTTAATGCATCAATAATGTTTTAGCTCTTTTATCCTTTTTTCTTCAATAGAATATTTTTTTATCATACATCTAATATATTTACATCTTATCAAATTGTATTTTTATGTTTTTATTATCATATGACGAGTTTATTAATAGTAACATATATTAAGCTTAATTCAACAAATGAAAATTCATTATTGTCACTGAATAATAATCAACACAATTTCTTTTTTTTCTTTTTTTATTTCGACATGTATAATTATCATAAACATATTCTTCTAGATTTGAATAAGTCATGGCTATTGCCCAAGTCATCCAACTATATCTCATCATATTTTTTATAGTATTAAAACATTATTTTATTGCACTAGTCAATCTCATTCGTGGTGGTCCTTCATTAAAAGATCTTAATTCAGAAATTGTTCTCATTACCGGTGCAGCTAGTGGACTTGGTAAAGGTATTGCTCAACAACTGGCTCATCTTGGTTGTACACTTGTTCTATGGGATATCGATGAAGTTAATAATATTCATGTTGCAGAAGAACTGAATACAGTCACTAATTCAGAACGCATTCATGCTATGAAATGTGATTTAACAAATAAGGAAAATATTTATGAATGTGCTAAAAAGGTAAATAAGATATACGATGAGGAGATGTATTTTAATTTAAAACACATAGATTCAAGAAACTGTCGGTCATGTAACAATGATTATCAATAATGCTGGTACTGTTTCAGGCAAACAATTAGTAAACTGTAGTGATGCATCGATTCGACGTACATTTGATGTTAATGTTATCGCTCATTTTTGGGTATGATATAGTGATGAACGAAATCAATCGTGTTATGGCCCTGATCCCTATTATAAAAAGAGTTTAGCCCCGATCTCGATTACGTTGCAATCGAGACTATTTTGCTTATATTTAGTGTGATTATATTATTGATTCTATAATGTATTCATTATCTTTGAATGTAGATTCTCAAAGCATTTTTACCATCAATGTTAGAACATAACTATGGTCATATTGTGACTATTGCAAGTGCTGCTGGTTTAGCTGGTGTATCAGGTTTGGTTGATTATTGTTCATCAAAATTTGCTGCTGTTGGTTTACATGAAGCTTTAACGTAAGAATTACTTTTTCTTTATTAGTTAAGTGTAAATATATATATATATATTTATTCAGACATGAATTATATGGTTTGAAGAAATATGGCATTAAAACAACAGTTGTTTGCCCAGGTTTTATTAATACAGGTATGTTTGACGGGGCTACTTCTACGTAAGTAAATAACGGTTTATAATGATTTTATTTTATTTTATTTTTTACTTTTAGTGACTTAACACCGCTATTGGATCAAGAAAAGGTTTGTGATGACATCGTGAAAGGTATTCGGCAAAATAAGCATTTATTAATTATACCAAAATCATTGACGCTTTCGGCTATTCTGAACAGGTTTGAATATTATTGAAGAAAAAATTAAATTTTCTATGGGCTTATTGTGTTTTTCGTATTAGAATTGCACCAAGAGCAGCCGAACTTGAAATACATGACATGATTGGTCTTCATAAATCAATGGATACATTTGTTGGTCGTGAAAAGAAATCAACTTAAAGTCAAGTAGTATATAATTAATTAGCTGAACAAGTTTTTCTTTTTCTAATATTTTTTTTTTAGTTAGATTATTCATTTTGCTATAATTTTAGTTAGAAAAATTCTAGTTTGTTAGTATTAAATATAATTTTAAATTTTAGATGAAAATTGTAATGAAAACTAATATTCAATGGATTAGATGATCGATGAATTTCTAGATAATTTTTAATCACTATGAAATTTTCATTGTGTTCTTGTCTTAAACGTGATCGTTCTACATATAATATATCATCAACGAATATTAATGATACAAATTTTAATTCAAAAATACCAACAGTTACTTTAGCACCACTTCCATTATTATCAGATATGTTAGTTGTATCAATTGAATCTGATTATGAAAAAATTATTGATTCATCAGGTGATGGAGAAATCGATATTATGAATGTTGATCGAAATACAACAAGATCAATGGAATATGGTAATCATACAAAATTAACACCAATACGATTACAACAAGAATCATTTGATGATGATACAGAACTTTATGCTACTGTAAATAGAACTAGAACAACTAATGATGGAATACGAATAAAAACAAATGCAACAAGTACTATTAATGCTGCCGTTCTTCGACAAGATTCTTTACTAATGTCGACAACTGCGTAAGTTAATGAAAAATAGATGCAACTGTGATTTGATATTTGTTAGTAGTAAATTAATAGAAGATAAAGAAAGAAATTTCGAAGCATCCGCATATTCATTAATATTTCAATTATTGAATAGATGAACATTTTTAATCAGAAGCATTCTCTCTTTCACTTTATCAAATATATATCTCACTCTAGAGAATACTGTTAACTTATTCTTTCTTATTACAACTGTAAATAGATATCAATAGTTTATTGCATATGGGTTAGCAAAAAACTATAGAACTGTCTTTATAGAAATTTCCTTTCAACGAATTTATTAATGACACTACCTAGTTTTCCCTTATTTATATGTGATTTTCTACAAAAGTATAGAATAGAATCTTTATTTCGGTTTCCAATTAGTCTCATTGAAACAAACAAATATACCTAATATTTTTGTATTTATTAATTTAGTTTTTCTTCACAACCGATACCTTCGATAAGTTCACATTTAACCGGATTTACTATAACTTCTGAGCATCTACCTCCTCCTCCTCCGCCACCACCACCACCATTACCACCTCTGCCACTTCAAGTTTATACGAATACAACTGTAAACACAATAACTAATGATGATAATGATTATTCGTCTATTCGTCGTCCTTGTTATGATGAAGTTATAGTACGTGAATCTTTACAAGATTGTGCTCAACATTTACGAATAGAAGAAGAACAAAATCAACAAGAACAACAAATAAATGAAAATTATTATTCATCTGTAAATAGTGAACAAGAAACAACAACTAGCAGTGATATATATGCTGAAATAGCTAATGGTAGTGAATCAAGTATTGTATATCAAAATTCTCAATATCATTATTATTCTCGACCATCAAATGATCCTGGTATAGGTGATGATTCATCCGGACGTTATGAAACTGTTATTGAATTAAATAACATTGAAGAATAATGTACAGTAAGCCATATACATCAAGATGTTGATTTTTTAATATTTTAAATGTTTTTCTTTTGTTGTCTATTTTGTATTTGTCAGTACAATAAAATATTTGAACTGATATTTTTCTAATTGTCAAAAGATAACTTTATATTATGATTTTATCATTTGTACAGTTTTGGTTTTGTTGTTTTTTTTTTTTTTGTATGTATACATTCTTGAATTTTGTTCTAAATTATTAAAAGAAATAAAATAATAAAAAAAGACGGGTTTAATGCGAAAATTATTATATAACAATCACTTTAATATTTGCTGTCACAATTTTGATAGTAAAATTAACTGTTTTTCTCGTAAACGACAGAACTGTTGAATACGTAAACGTAGAGAATAGACGAAGTCTTAGTGAATTTTAAAAATATAAATGATATCGTATTATCCACTAATACATATATAGGATCAAATTCTTTTTATTAATCAAGACCGAGATTAAAAACGATTGGTTCCCCTCCTCACAATGTAATATCATTTGGAAGTATTGTACTATTGAATATCTTAGTCTTTTCAAATAATATTGTATCTTAAGAATTTGTATGTAATATTCAATGATTATTCATTGATTAATCATTGAATTTTTTCTTCTTTGTTATCATTTCATCTATATTCTATGCCTCATGAGACATTTCATGATCATTTTATGTATTCCTTTATCTGTTCGACAAGGTGAATATACTAGAGACTTTTAATAACATCAGAGAAACTGTAAGATTCATATTTGTCCATTGTTATAATGAAGTTTGTTATCTTATGTAAAGTAAATTCATATAGTGATCAGTTTAAAATGCAATAACCAAGCGTAAAAATCACCAAGACCTATGTAATCATCAAATTCGAACATCATACATTTATAATAACAATCAGCAAAAAAGAATCATTCTTGACCTTTTAAAATTTTACAACCGATAACTTACTATAAGACATGTATAAATCCGAAACTAACACCTTTTTTTTAAAGAATTATTCCCTAATCTTTTGAAATTACTAAATGAATACAACAGATCAATACTGAACAAATATTGCTCATCCTATTGAATGTCGATATACAAAACATCTGCTCACATAATATGAACATTTTTGTTCTACTTTCTCTTACAAAAAAAACAAAAATGAATGAGTGGAACAAACAGCTGTTTTGACGAGAATCATTCACTCATTTTGAGTTATTTCGTTCTCTCGAAAAAGAAAAACATTGGTGAAAATATTCTATTGACAGCTATTATAATCACCACTTCTTTTAATTATAAACTGTTGATTTTTTTTTTTCTTCTATTTATTAAACAAGTATATCAATATATATACAATATACTGCGGACATAAAATAAAAAAACAACAACAAAGAAGTTCATTTTTGTCTTATTCAATGAGGAAAATTTGATGATGATGATGAATATTGTTGCCAAATAGCCATAGTTGCTGTTGGATTAGATTGTTGATGAATAGATAATTGATTTCGTGGATGATTTTTTTCTCGTGATCGTTTATTTTGAAACCAAACACGAATAACTTTTTCTTCAAGTGATAATAAACGTGAAAGTGTTTCCATTTGTGTTGGATCTGGATAACGATTTGTTGCATAAAAACGATCAAGACTCATTTTTTGATGATCTGTAAATGCTGTACGAATTTTTTTTATTTTTTTATTTTTCTAAATATAAAATAAGTGAGATTATTTGACGAAAAAAAAAAACAACAAATTTGTTTTTATTGAATTTACCGATTCATTATTTTGTTTTTTTGTGTCTTCTATTGGTGATGATGATGCTGCTGGTTTGATATTTTCAATATCATGTTCATTTTCTTCTGAATCAATTGATTCACGACTTTGTCGTAATGAAAGTAAAGAACCAGATAATAATTGTGAACTGTAACCAGTATCGTCTAAATAATAAAGAAAAAAAAAAGAATTGATGATAATTCAATGAAGAAATTATATATAAACTAGATAATAATAGAAGAATATTTTTTACTGGTAATCTACTTATCTGATTTGAATCTAAAAATCAAAAATAAATTTAAAAATTTGCCTTACCATTTCGTTGAGAGGGAGTAGAAGATATAGAATTAGAAGGAATAGGAGAAAGTAATTCCTCAATACTCTTGAAATTATGTCGAACTATTGGTGTAATTGAACGTATTGGTTGTTGAAATGATATTGAATTGAATATAGGTGAATTACGTAATGGTGTAAATGGAAACCAAAGTGGACTTAAAAAAAAAACATTTTTTTTTAAATTCAATTTTCTTTTTTAAATAACAAATAAAATAAAATGCTTACTTAAATGTTGGTTGATATATTCGAATATCTGGTACATCAGAATCATGTTCATCATGACTTGAAGTCATACTTGATGGACTAGTACTACGATCGTCTTCCATGATTAGAATTATTAGTGAAGTGAACACTAGAAATGTTGTCAATAGAATGAAGTTATTGCACCAGATGGAAAATGTATGTGCAGACGACGAATTTTTTTCTCTCACTCTGGTTTCAACCAATAAATATTCAATGTATAGAAAAATGTTTATTTTATTGGATGAAATCAATTGATAGATTAGAAGAAAAAGAGAAAGAAGAAAAAAAAATGACAAGCCTATTTGATACGCTAATTGATTTACACTAATTGGTTAAATGATAACACTACAGGCGACTAATCGATGGACTCATTGTACACAACAGCTAAATTGCATTTTTTTTTCAATTTGAATCTAATGGTTTTTGTTTCTGTAGTAAAATTAGATTTTTGTTGTTTTAAATTTTAAATTTTTCTTACAATTATTTTTAGTAAAGATCTCAACGATAAAAGTGATCAATTGAAACTTATATGATCAAAAAGTTTCGAACATATCGGTTTTATAAGTACTGTAGTCGGTCTCGACATGGATAAACTTAAACTATAGGAATCAATTTTCTTCTGATCATTTATGAAGATGTTGTTGAAATTACTTTAAATAAAAAAACCATATATAAAATCAAACATCTTTATGCTTTCCATTGACAACATTAGAATATTGTTCATATCACCAATTCCAATAGTTTCATAATAAGGATTCTTGTTGAAAATTGAGTCAGACTTTTTAATCTTTTCTTTTTTGTTTTTTATTTCGATTATGTTAGAAAATAAAATATTATTTACGAATATGTTACATTGTGAATTGATATCATATAGATGTGAAAATCTACAAATGTTGATGATAAATACAGAGGAGAAACAAAAAAAAAGTAACGTAATGTACGAACAAATCATGTTATCAATCAATCAATCAATCGATAACTAAATGGGAAAAGACACTCGAAACGAATCAAGATGATCATCATTTAGCCATAGAAGTATCAAGAGATTTGTGAATTCTATTTCTTTTCTCAACAGTAAAATAAAAATAAAAACAAATAAAAAGAGCAATGATAATAACTATTCTATGTCTATCTATCAATTGTAAGGTGTGAGGATCAATATAATGAATATTTTGTTTATTGTTCGATTAAGATTCGTTAACCTTATAGGTGTTTAAAAGAAAACTATATATTGATCGATACAATCTATTGTCATCGTTCATAATCTAATTGACCTACCGGTGAGAAAAGAATAGAAATAAAAAGATAAACATACCGCCGCCATACAGTTTCATGCTGAGTGACAGAACATCAGTAACAAGAACATTCTTTAGAAATTAAGATTAAACTTGTGGCAAAAATTAGTAACATTTTTTTTCTTATAGAGGGGCATAACGCCTATTATTATTGGTTTATCAGCTCTTATACTAGCTTAATTTGATAATTCAAAAGAAAGCCAAATTATTCAATCTTTCTATCTTATTTTTGTTTCTATTTCAATAGAGAATGAATAAGATCTTTAGAAATTTTCGAAGACTAAGAAAATGTATTTTAATGGCTAGAGTTCATATTGAATCAGTTGTTGATTAATTGATTGATTCTATATATATATATATATATATATTTGTCATGTAATTTCATGGTTGTATATAATGAGAATAAATTTATCAACAATACAATTTAACAATTATATAATTTAAAGTGTTGATTGTTTTCAATATAGAATAAGATGTTATATGATAATACAAATATATCAATTGATTGACTAGAATGGAAAGAATAGTTTCTTGAATACTGCTTAACATAGTAGAAATAATGTAAGATTACATTTGAATACATCATGAATTACTAAAATTCTATACAAATCATAATACAGTAATCTATTGAAAGTTAACAAAGAATTAATATTATGTTATAAGGTGTGGCTAATTCAAAATTTGAGTACTCTTGATTTTAAGCTTAAACATACATCATTAGATTCAGTTTGTTTTGCTGATTACGAATATGACTTAATTTTTTTGATTTGACAAAATTTTCATGGAGAAAAATACAAAATACTGAGCAAGTGTCAAAATCTAAAAAAAAGTCTTCTTTTAGAAAAAACAACGCCTAGCTCTTTACTATTCCATTTTTCGTTTTTCTCGATGTGACTTTCGGATTCTTCATGTAAAGTAGAACTCAATATATCAAAGAATGAAACTCTTTGTACGCAGTATGTAGACATCTCTCTACCTATAATTGGTCAGTATGAAGCATAAATCTACTTTTGATCGTTCTTGTAACATCTTCTCTAAACTTATAATTATTTCATATTCTTTCATTCTATGATAAAATGTGATGGCATCCGATCAAAGTTACTTGTCAAAATACTGCATTGTTATCATGTCATAGACCATATTCAATTTCATTATGGTTTTAAGTGTAACTCAAGCGATTCCATCGTGTATCACATTCCAATTCTATAAGGATTGCGTTGAAAGTTTTTTTTTTTAATTCTATATGTCTTTGTACAATCAAATGAGAACTAGTTCATTTTGTTTCATCCATTCAGAAATTTTTGTCATCGACCGATACCAATAGTCATTCTTTGCCTTTGATTACCAGTAATAATAAACACGCCAATCGCATTCCGTCTCGGTTTTCGAATGAAATTCAGTATGTTCTTGACCAGTTCGGGGAATATACTCAAAGATATGATTGGCAACAAAAGCGGAATGAAATAAACAACAAATAAAAGAGTTTCCACGCTATTAATCATAAATAAAGGCATAGCACTGATTTGAATGAGTTGGACTATAGCTACCGGTAACCAAAATCCCATATAAAGCGAAGAAACAATCCAGAGTTGAAGAGTCATTTTTCGATGACGCCACCAGTTGACCGCTCGATTAAGAGAAATCTTTTTGTAGATCAATCGAATGACTAGTGTCAGATTTGCGAAGACAATGGTTGAAATAGGAGCAACTATATTGAAAATAAAGTCAAATTTACCAATTACATTGACATTAAAATAACATGGAGTACCACACATGACCGAATTGAAATCCCATGCAGTGCTACAGTGTGGACTAATGACAACTGCTATTATATAGAAGTACGATGGCCATGCGATACAGAAAATAGTCGGTGCAATGTGAAAAAGCCACTTTTTCCATACTATTCGAAAATTTACTTGAGGATGGAAAATAAATACATGTCGCTCAATTGATATCCAAGCCATCAGAAACAATCCCATCCCAAGCAACGAAAATTCATACCAAGTCCACCATACGCAGTACGCATTCGATGCAGGTGAAACAATGCCGAGATAATAGTAGCTCAAGGGCATGGGTATATCTGAAACCAACTGAAAGAAATTGACAACAAGTAAGACGAGCCAGCCATGGTTGTGTGGTTTTGAACGAGCTGTACGATTCCGAGCAAAATAGACGAAAATAAGTATTGAGATAAGAATAGCTGGAATTTCCAAAATAAGCACAAGAATAAATTTCGCTTTGTGATCCATATTTTCAATGTTGTTGAAGAAGAAAGATAAAATTATAGTAATATCAACCAAATGGTTGTTCACTTCTAACAGAAAATAGAAGATAGAGAAATCAAAATCTATGACATATGGGTATCGGTGTAGATGTGGATGCGGGTCAGTGTCAGTGTGGATGTGGATGTGGACGCGAGTGGGTGTCAGTGTGAGTGATTTTGAGCGTGGCCTTCTCTTCTGCTACACTCACATCCCATACCCACAACTCACAATCTACACCTACAGCCGCCGGAATAAATGGCGTTCTTAGTATTTTCCTAATATCTCAACATTTTCTCTATATTTCAAAACAAATTTTTTTATCAAAAGATTCAGCTTTGAATTCTCTATAAAACCATGTATTTCTTTTACTCAAAACATACTCCATAGGTTTTTGACAATCAATACAAATAATTTGTCTAAGATATGTAACTTTCTAATTTAGTGTTTTCTTGAGACTGTCTTATCTAAGTTATTGATTGTTCGACTGACATTATTTTCTATTTTTATTTGCTCCTAGTTGTTATCTGGCAATTTTCACTGAAATTGAATAATCTAACTAATTATGTGTATTGATTATTCCAAGTTCTTATTGACATCAGGTAGCAAGCTGTCGTTACGCCATCATTGAACAAAATGTTGATTTGTAGTTTTACATCAGATTAAAAAGATTTTCATGCACTCCTAAGGACTACAATAATTTTTGTATGTCTAAAATCAAAGAAATATCTTCACTGTCATGAACGATAAGAATAAGTTATTGAACAATAAGTGAAGATTCAAACATTTTCGTACAAAGTCACATCACATCGATTAACTCAATGATGGTATAACGACAACTTGCTACCTGATGTCAAAAAGAACTTGGAATAATCAATACACATAATTAGTTAGACTATTCAATTTCAGTGAAAATTGTCAGATAACAATTAGGAACAAATACAAATAGAAAAAAAAATGTCAGTCGAACAATCAATAACTTAGATAAGACAGTCTCAAGAAAACACTAAATTAGAAAGTTACATATCTTAGACAAATTGTTTGTATTGATTGTCAAAATAGAAGTGGCTACGTACACTCAGACAGGTATAATTAATTAATTAGTAAATATTGAGTTATATTATAGTCTTATATGTACTTCATCGTCAATATAAGTAAAATATTTTAACTTATTAGTAATTTTACTTGATTAATTCTTTATTCCATTCAAATAAATAATTCTTGTAAATTATCTCTTGTATTGGATGAGTATGAGTTAAATTTTTATTCGTCATAAAAATAATTTATTTAGTTCCGTATCCTGTTTTATTTGAGAATTGAACTGACGGTTCATTTGAGCAGATTCTTGATTTGATCTTCATCCATCCTTTGTATTTCTTCTAACAGGACCAGTATGATGACATACATGCACTAGATTTGCGTATCAAAAACGATCAAACAATACTTTTATTATTTTTCCGTATATTTCATTGAATGACGTTCCATATTCACCAGCTGATAGTAATTGTTACGTCAATTTTTAAAAGTTGTTTCAAAATCTTTCCAATTGTCGAATTGCTTCATAAAGAAAAAATGGAAAAGATACTTTTGATCATCATTTGTTTCGAATTGGTGACTGTTCATGTTTTCTTATCGAATGCTTCTGCATAGCACATAACTCTTCATCCACATTCAGCGTTGTTCCGAGAAATTAACGATATTAATGTGCCATCAAAGCAATTAGTGTATGAAGAAGTTAATGAATTTATGATCAATGTAGTTAGTTATTAGGATGGCATTTGTCTATAGAAAAAGTGCATATTTTCTCATTTTGTGAAACTCACATATATTTTCGAAGAAAATAGTGTGTATATTTTAAGGTCAAGTTTCTCGACTCCCTACCCATCCCCATTACAGACCACAGCAACGAGTATTAAATATGGTTAGGTATCTTAGCTTATATAGAATATGTGAGTTTCACATTTCAGCCCTAAAGAGGCTGCGCTAATAAGCTTTTTTCAAAATGAGACTGAATTCTCTTACTCGTGGTCAATTCACTTGATGCTGTAATAGGTATGGATTGTGAGTGCGGGTGAGGGTGCGGTTGATGATATCTGTATTATCTCGTATGACTATGGATGAGAAGATCACGTACACATACGCATCATTTTTTGAGAATAATAATGCGAAATGCATACTGGAGAATTTTGGTGATCAAAAATGTTCTCATCCAAGAAAAAATCTTTATTGGGTTCCATTTTTATAAGTGAAGAGTTGTCCTGAAGTATTTATTCGGGTTAAGCGTTCAATCAAGCGTCAACACTACGCGACTGGTATGAGAGTATCCTTGAACAAATAAACTACTTGGATTCAAGTATACTAATATAAGGGACTGGTGATAATGAATGTTCAGGATGTGTGTAATAGACTTTTTAATGATATCATAATATTTATTTACTATTATAAATGAGATTACATCAAATGTGTCCCTCTAGTTTTCAAGTACTAATGAACAGGAATAGAGGAAAGATTGAAGTGAAAATTAATTACTGTATCTCAATAAAGAATATCATCATAGACTGAAATATAATCGGCCTTTTATGTTCTTCAATTTCTCATTTTGTAAGTCAATTGATTAACAATAACAATATAAAAATCTTCCCTTCTATGATATAAGTAATTAACATAAAGAATGCAGTTAATAGAGAAGAAAAGATCTAGCATAACATTATTTTCGTTAAATGCATTGAAAATAACGAAATACAACCTTTTCCTTCGAATTCTAAGAGAGGAGCGCTAGAAATGTTTCTAAAATTGTTGATGCTTATTTGAATTAACTTTTTTTCTATATTTGTTTGATTCTAGTACTTGATTTGTAATTTATTTAAACGAAATAAAGAATTAATAAAGTAAAATTATTAATAAGTTGAAATATTTTACTTATATTGATGATGAAGTACATATAAGACTATAATATACTTCAATATTTACTAATTAATTAATTATACCTACCTGAATGCGCATAGCCACTTCCTTGTCAAAAACCTATG
>CAJNOL010002271.1:450-25793 GCA_905250125.1 Rotaria sordida | reverse complement strand
CACCCATAAATACACAGTAGATTAGTCGAACAAACGTTGTTCATAATTTATAAAATTTCTTGAACTGTCTTTCTTCTCTTGTTGTCCTTCATAATGTTAATATCGTTGGTTGACAATACTCCCATTGTTGCAAAATTTCTTGCAGGCCTATAAGACTGACAAGTTAATATGATTGACTTTCAGAAAGTAGTTACAGGCAATTAAGAAATTATTAAATATGGAAATAAATTAATGATATCTCTTGTTATTTTACTCAAGATCTTGAGGAAAGATAATCACAACCAGTACTTTTTCTATGATCTGGACATGTGAAAATCTTTGAACAGATCTTGTAAAGATCTTAGATAGAGATTTATCTGATAAGATTAAGATATACACAAACGAGTCATCTTTTAAAGATCTTAATAAGGTCTTGCTTACCGATCCCAAAATTTCAAGATTGTGCTTACAAGATATTTCACTACGGTAGATTTCAAAAGATAGTATGTGAACTGAAACCAAAGTTTATGGAACTTTTATTCACAATTACAAATTACATTCACTTTCTTATCGATTTTAGTTTTTGTCCGAAAATTTGTTCGACGAGGAAATTTTCTGTCTAATGACTCTTGTTTAATTACCCCAGTGGATTTGGACGGTGAGGATGTTTTTAAAGCGTCTTCATTTTTATCACTGATTCGATCAATGTTGCTGTAAGTACCTGTCGATGTTGGATCATCTTGTGAAACGGGTTTTTCTCTAGCTTGAACCAGTTGTTCGTAAAACGAAAGCGCCATTGAATGTTTACCAATGATTTCATATAGTTGACTGATGTTGGCATAACAAGAAATCAAATCAAGATGATTTGGAGACAAAATTTTTTGACGAATTTCAAGTGCTTTCTCATAAAATGAAAGTGCTTTCGAATATTCTTGGATCTTTTGATAAGCTAAACCAATATTATTATATGAGTTCGCTAGGTTTGGATGATTTGATGGAAGAGTTTTTTGATAGATTTCAAGTGCTTTTTCATGAGAAGAAAGTGCCTTCAAATATTCTCCTAAATTGTCATACACTAATCCGATATTATTATAAGAAGTAGCCAAATCAGGATGATTAGGAGGAAGAACTTTTTGTTCGATTTCAAGTGTTGTTTTATAATATGTAAGAGCAGTCTTGTAATCACCCATATTATCATATACTGAACCAATATTGTTATATGAGATTGCTAATATAGGATGTTCTGATGGAAGTGTTTTTTGACAGATTTCAAGTGCTTTTTTATGTGAAGAAAGTGCTTTCTGATATTGTCCTGTGCAGTCATATACCATTCCAATATTGCTGTAAGAAATAGCCAACGAAGGATGATTTGATGTAAGCGATTTCTCTTCAATATCCAATGTTTTCTTATAGAATAAAAGTGCTTTTGAATATTCACCCATGTTTTTATATACCGAACCGATATTATTGTAACACATAGCGAAATCAGGATGGTTTTGAGGAAGATTTTCTTGATAAATTTCGAGTGTTTTTTCATAAAATGATAGCGCTTTTGAATATTCACCCATACTATCATAAAGCAAACCAATATTATTGTATGAAATGGCCAATGACGGATGATTTGAAGGTAATGTCTTTTGTTCAATTTCAAGTGCTTTTTCATGAAAAGAAAGTGCTTTTGAATATTCACCCATATTACTATACACCAAGCCAATATTTTTGTAGGAAGTAGCGAAAGACGGATGATTTAGAGGAAGAGTTTTTTGTTCAATTTCAAGTGCTTTCTCATGTGATTTGAGAGCTTGGTTATAATCGCCCATATTTTTAAGCACTAAACCAATATTGTTATACGATATAGCTAAAGAAGGGTGATCGTCAGGTAAATTATGTTTGTAGATTTCAAACGAATTTTTATAATATGAATGTGCTTGTTGATAGTCGCCCATGTTATTATATACTTGACCAATATTATTATATGTGGTAGCTAAATCGAGATCATCTGATGATCGACTTTTTTGATAAATATTAAGTGCTTGTTTATAAGATGAAAGTGCTTCTGCATAGTCACCTTGATTACGCTTGATTAATCCAAGTTGATGATAAAGTAATGCTTTTTCATTTTCATCAGTATTGAAACCAAATAATGCTTTATAAACTTGTTCAGCCTTATCAAACTTGCCTAATTTAATCAATAACATACCCAATCGATGCCATCCTGTTGATCCTCGAGTTTCATCTCGAAGTAATTCAGTAAGAGCACTAAGTTGTTTATTTCGACTATTAGTTAATGTGAGTATAACTTGATAAAGACGATTATTTTTTTGAATTTGTTTAATTTCACCAATACGAAAAACGGTATGCATTGAAAAGAGAACTTCTTCTTCACTTTTAAAATAGCTATCATTATCTATAAATGCATAAGGAGTTGCTAATTCAGATGGATCAATAACCATTTTGAAGAGAACACCCACTAATTCAAGATTGTTTAAAGCATCTTGTGAGAATTCTAAAGATACTTCTCGATTTTTACTAGTCGATAAAAAACTATTGAATGACATAAGTCCTCCTTTTGCTTTTAACAATTTTTCAAATTCTTCCTTAGATAAACCTTGTCCACGATAAACAATAAATGATTGTTTATCTTGATTATTCGTTTGTTTTATATGAAGTTTATTGATTTCTTCATGTAAATCTTGAATGAAAAATCCCATTTTAATAATTGTATCAACTTCATGAGTACGTAAAGATTGATTAACCATCGAATGAATAAAACCTGGATGAGTATACCAATAAATCGGCGAATGTTTACGATAATCTTCGGCAAATCGTTTAATAACATCTAATTCATTTGGATCACTACCATATTTATCTTGACAATATGAGATAAAATCTTTAAGAGATTGATCATTATATTTAATTTCAAGTAAAATTTCTTTAAGTATTTGTGTATACATGAATGATTGATCAAGTTGATCTAAATTTTGATCAGATACATTAGTTGGTGTAACAAAACTTAAAGAAATAAAATTTTGTTCATATTTTTGAATAGTTTGTTTTAATAAATCACAAATAGGTACAATTTGTGTAAAAACACCTTTAACTTTTGTCCAATTTTGTGCCCATTGTTCATGTTTTAATTTAAGACCACAAAATACATAAATTGAATCAAGTTTTGATATATTATGAATACGATGTATAACCTGTTGACCGAGAACACCGGATACAATCATAAATGCTTTTTCATTTTTAATTTTACGTAGAAAATCAACACATTGATCAACATCACTGAATATTTTCATGTTACTAATAATGGATCGTACTTGACTGACAATTTCACGATGTTCATCATTAAGTTTACCATTAATATTTGGATCTAACCAAACAAGAACAAAATTTTGAATAACACGAGAATGTGATCGAAATCGTGAAAATTTAGATGTTTTCTTATTTTCTTTGCCATCATTTGTATTGATAATAATTTTAAGTACTTTCTTGTTCATAATATTTTGTAGGGAAGTAAAATATTTGTAATGATGAATATTGGTAGACGAGTTGGTTTTTCTTTCTTTTACTACGAATAAAAGTTTTTTACTTTCTAGATTTTTGTAACAGTCACGATATAAATGTTGTTTGTTTTGATACACTTACTTCACCTAAATATTTTTTTAAAAAGCAACCCTGTGCATCAAAGGAGAATCAACATATACATGCATTGGCAAACAAAGAACGAACGAAAGAACGAGCAAAAAAAGAGGGAGTAAAGTGTAGATACGATGTTGGCAAATTCATACTTTGTTTCTACCTGCATTGAATGACGAAGAAGCATGAAATTGAAAGTGAATTATTTGTAGAAACTTGTATGTTTCAAATAAAAATGCATCATTTACTTCCTGTTTACTATAGAATATTTTCAAAAGGTTTTTTGGTTTTTCTTTTCTAACTTAAACTATGTCATATATTAAATTTAGAAAAAAAAATTATCATGGCAACTACTTTTTTGATCACATATGTCAGGTCGACCTCATGGGATGGATATACATATAATGTCTAGTCTAGTTATTTCAAATCATTAAAAAGCTAATGAAAAGAACAAGCTATCAATTTTACAGTAATTCTTCTTGTGTTTTTTTGTGTATTACGTTGTTTACAGTAAAATATCGACGTAAAAATGCCCATAAGGAACTGTCTCCTTCTTTCTACCACTCGAAAATTTCCAACTTCTCAATTTTGAGTTTTTTTTCGATGATGATGTAAGATGAAGTGTCATCTAAGCGGTGAACACATTTTGGAGACTAAAACTCATTTTTTAACGACCAAAAAACGCAAGCAGTATTAGAAACTAAGCAAAATAATATGAAAGTTTCCCGTTTTTTTCCTCCTGCTCTCTCGAAATCAATTTTCATTCTCAGGCTCTCTCACATCACAACTGCTACAACTCAAACATTGTCTTCAATAACTTGACTCAAATTAGAATATGCGTCTTTATCATCGTCAAACAAATATCATAGTGTTAAAACTTGGCAGGTGTTACAATATTGGATTATGAAGAAAATCACAATTTTTTTCATATGGTTACGAGTATTTCGGTTCTCTCGAGTCAAAACTAAGACGTTTTTTCACAAATACAAAATATACAAGCTGTGATTCGAACCAATTTGCTCAACAAAAAGTTTCAGATTAGTCAGTCAAGAAAAGCTGTAGTACAAATTTTTGCGCGTATGCCTCTCAAATCTATAATCAGAAAGCATCTGGCCAATTTAAGTCTAGTAAAAACTCCACTCTCCTATCCAAGGTCTGTTTACACCGAAAGTTCCAAAATTTTTCATTGAGTTGTTCTTGAGATATTATGGAACGGATAGGTGTTAGGTTCTTTTTTCCCTTTATCTTTATTTTGTGAAAAGAAACAAGAAAAAAACCTAATCCTTGTACGAAAAGAAAAACTAATAATAACAAAGAAAAAAAATAACAGTAATCTTGTAGAATGTATATCAAAAAACAACAACTGAACTTAGAAAACAATAAAAAAAAGAGAGAGATAGAAAAGAAGACGAATAAGGGATCATCCATCTATATCTCTATAGATGGCAGATCCTGACAATAGAGACTTAGATAAAACTTATTCAACTGATATTATAATTTATTGAAAAAAAAACAAATAATAAAACAAGCAAAACCAATCGAGTTGAACTTCTTTCCATCTTGATCAAATGACGTTCAAGTGCAGCTCTCTAGTATATTTCATTGAATTCAAAACGGACAAGAAATAGATTGAATTGATTTTAATTCTGTAAACTTTCATAAGAATTATTATAATTCTATTATTAATTTCATATAAAAAACCATATATATATATATACATTATCAGTTGTTTCTTAGTATATTTAATAAAAAAAAAAAAAGGAAATACTAAATAATATTTGTGATGAACACATCAGTCAACGAATTGATATGCGTATCTCATCTATTCGAACAACATTCTGTATTGAAACTTAGAAAAAACAAACTTCAATCACTAACACATGTTAAAATTTAAAACTGTTTAAAACATGTGTTTTTGTTAGCAACTAACGTTTTACAAATAGAGAACAAATCATATGATATGGACCAAAGATAAGAAAATTGTTGATAAAGGGTTATGAAATATTATAATGGAGAGAAAAAACAAAGAGAGAAATCTTTTATCAGTTTTATCAATATCATCTATTTCTATAGTTGTTTTGCACAAGCATAAGACATTTTTTCTTTTTATCATCTACAGAACACATACGAACACTGATGCATACAATATCTTTTATTACTTTTATTATTTTATTACAATCAATTGTTCAACCATCGTCGATAATATTAACTTCTAATGTAGCTAAATGTTTAAGTGACTTAGCAACACAAGAACTTTCTGATTCATATAATTATCTTCAATTATCATCAAAATTTGGTGCAACAAATGCGTATCCTGGTTTTTCAAGTCTATTTATTAAATTAAGCGATGATGATTCATCAAAAGCTCATGATCTTATTAAATTTTTAACATTACGTAGAGCTAAACTTGATCGATTAATAAATACAAATGGTGTAAGAATTCGTACTGAAATAACAAATGCAATGGATATTTATAATGGTTTATTAGAAGCACGTAATCAAAATAAAGAAGCATGGAATATAGTTGTACGATGTCATCAAGAAGCTGCCAATATTAGTGATGCTAATGTTCAGGATTATCTTGAATCACATATTTTAGAACATCATATTGAAATTGATAAACATTTAGCAGATTTTGAAAATCGTCTCAATCAAGCTCCAATATCAGAAAAAAAATTAGCAACATTTATGCTTGATGAAGAACTTTTAGATACATATGGTGATCGTCGTAAAGATATTTTTTAAATATAAAACAAAAAAAAAAGAACTAATTCGGAAGATTTAATATACGTGTATGTGATTTTTTGTTTTTTCTTGAATGTCATGGCAAAGAAAGAGAAAAAAACAAAAACAAAAAAAAAAAAAAAAAAAGAGAAAACCAACAGCAACAAAAAAAAAGAAATGTACAAACCAAAAAACAAATAAATGCCAAAAACAAAACAAACGTTGCATGTTCTTTTTTATCAATGTTTTAGATCAGGTTAATTCATGAGCTTGTTGTGCAACATGTACAAAAAAATCATATTTATTAGCTTTTTGTTCTCCACACTGTGCACAACGAAATGGATTATCAGGAGAATAATGTAATTGTTTATGTGTACAATACATTGCAAAATCTTTGAATATAATTTCACAATGAAAACATTCAAATAAACGTTTTATTTGACATTCATCAACTTGTGTTTGTTGATCATGACGATTAATTAATTCATTTGAATGTTCATCATTACTAGTATCAGTTGAATATTTAAATGGTGCTTGTCCTTTTCGTTGTCGTTTTATATTTGTATCAAGTTTTGATGATGGAAGATGATTTTCATTCGATTCATTCTTAATACATGATGACAATAATGAATAGCCACCATTAAGTAAAGATGGTGGTGGTGGTGGTGGTGGTGGTGCATGGTTATTATTATTATCGAGATGATATGAATGGACACTAGTTGGCATTGATGATAATGAACTAGCAGATGATAAATGAGATTGGATTTGCTGAGTAAGAAATTGTTGATATGGAGCGATAAAGTCATTTAACTAGAATAGAAAAATCGATCGACTCAGATGAATTTTGAAGAAGATATTTTTCGGAAACAATATACATATATATATATCTGACTTTCTAAGTATAAAGTATTCTTGTAATACACATGAATAGCAACACAGTCAGGAATTTTTAAGTAGTAGGTAATTTAGCGATTGCCCAATGGTCGACTACGTTATGACTCATGAGACACATGATTTTCTACATATCACTAAATCTGATAGTCGTCATAGATTAGATCACAAGATCTTTTCCTATGATAGTTTAATATGATTATATTGTCTCGAGATTATATGAGAAGAATATTAGAGATCCTCTGTGATTTGCAATCAGATTATTAATAATTATCCGTTATGACTAATATGCTAGTTTCTCTTTTGCTTTCCAATAGCAATATACAAGTACTCTAAGTATTTCTACTTGTGAAAAAGCAAAATCTTGTCTACTTTTAGAATTGAATTCTCATCAGGGAACAATATGAAAAATTTCGAAAGCATAAATCATCTCCTTACACCTTCTGTCCAAAGTTTACTTATAAATAGATCTGTCTATGAGCAAAATTTCAGGTTGAAATATCGTCATTCGATTTATTTGTAAGTTATATATCATGTCCAAAATTGAAATTTCAGTGAAATATCTATAACTCTGAACAGAAGACCTAAGGGAATTTATCCTTTTGAGATTTCTCATATCTCACTGGACTCTATCTTATGCATAAAGTTCGAATTCAAAAGAGATTATTCAGTTGAAAATATTCTCTCGTCAGCTGAAACAAGACGCCAATGTTATCTTTTCTATAAACATCGTAGAGGCTATCCATATAATATTATAAAAACTCTCAAAAAATTTTTCATATAACTTTAATTCAAAATCTTTCATCTTAGATTTTGATATTGAAAACCAAAAAATTCATTTAATCAATAAAATAATTACCTGTCCATTACTGAATGGTCCCATTTTTCCATTAAATAATTCCATTAATTTTGTTGTTGAATCTACAGTTGCACTAGCTAAAAGTGATCGATTAAGTAGATCACTTTTTTTACAAGCATGTTGAAATAAATGTACACCAAGTCCTTCTTTTGATGCAGCAACATAATCACATAAACTACAAACAAGTGGTAAGGATGAAGTTGTAGATGATGTTGTTGTTGCTGTTGTTGTTTGTTGATTCATTGAATCTATTTGACGTTCATCATTAGATATAGGTGACATAGCTGCAGCTGATGAACTCATGGATGATGTTGATGAAGTACGTTTAACAATAACAGGTGTAGTTGGTGTTGGAGCTGTTTTACGTTTTTTTGATGCTGACGAACGAGTATTAGTTTTTGGTGTTGATCCTGTTATTGTTGTTGTTGATGATGATGATGATGGTGGCACTGATGGTGGTGGTGGTGAGTTACTTGTAGGATTATTATTTGTTGTATTATTTATATTTCCATTTGAATATTCTTTAAGAAATTCTTCAATATTTTCATCAACATAAGGTTCATGTCCTTCAATTTGTAAATGTTCTTGTAATGCTTGATACTGTTTTGATTCAAATGAACAATTTGAACATTTAAATAAAAGATGGCGATAATGTGATTTTTTATGTGAACGTAACATTGATAAATTAACACATGCATAATCACATCTATAATAATAAAAAACAATTTTTTTTAAATTTTATTTAAAAATAAAATAATTTTATCTTTACTTTGAACATTTAAATGGTTTAGAACCAAGATGATTACGTAAATGATATTCAAGATGATGTTTATATTCAGTAACAAATGGACAACTTGGACATTCAAGTATTTTATCAGCTCGTATATGTACTCGATGATGTGCCCAATAATCTTCCTATTTAAGATAAAAGAAGAAAAAAAAGATTCAAGATTTTTTTTTTTTCTAAATAGATATAATTATATACTTTAACACTTGATACAAATGAACATTGTCTACATCGATGAACTTTTGCTTTACTTGGTGGAGTTGATTTTTCACTGTTACTATTGGTAGTAGTAGTAGTAGTATTACCATTTAATGATTCAGATGATTTTATTGAAGTTGATATAGGTATAGTTGGTACAGGTAGTTGTTCAGATATTGATTTTATATTAGTATTTGGTGAATGTGTTCGATTATGTTCGTCAAGACCTGATGACGAATCACAATAGAATCTATTTAAAACAAAAAAGAAAGAAATATTAAAGTTCTTTTTTTTTTTAGTCTATAACAATATTGAAAACCATAGACAAAAGACTCGAAAACAGACAACAGAGAAAAAGTTTTTTTTCTTACCACACTTAAATTAATCCTATAGGTAAAAAATCTCTTTTGATTTCTGTGTATTTTTTTCTTCTGTAGAAAAAAAGAAAAGATGATTTGAAATTTTATTTACCCGCATGAATAACATTTATATGGATAATGAATAGATACATGTTCAAGTAAATTATCTTGATTAGCACTTGTACCACATCGAACACATTGTACAATTCCATTTGTTTCAACACGATATAATTTAAGAATTTCTTCGATTGTTGATAAATATTTTGGCCATTCAATATCTCGTTCATCATCATCTTCTTCAAGATTACTATTTGTTGTTTCATTATTCACAGGTGAATATTTCATTTCCTGATTATAGGACAATGACGAATGTTTACAAAAAAAAAAAAAAAAAAAAAAAAAGGAAATTTCCTACCATTTGATTATTGTCATCATCATTATCACTAATGGGTTCAATCAAAGGATTGATACCATTGTTCTAGAAAATAAATTCAATTGAAATTTTCTTGTTTTTTATTTTGCAAATATAATATACCGAATTTGGTCTTTCACCACGTGCAGACAATGACCAAGGACGAAGTGGTTTACGGCGCTAGTTAAAAACAAAAAGAAAGAAATCGATTATCATCATCTTTATTTTTTTTTTTTACTCGACTGGCACTTTTCACAGGTTCATTCTCATTGATTGATAAAGTTGTACTTGATGGTTTGATTAACTAAAAAAAAAAGAATATTTGAATTTAATAAAAAAAAATGAATTTTTTCTTTGAGAAAAAAACGACTTACAGAAACGGGAGTAATGATAGTATCATTGGAAATATTAACTTCTGTAGTTGTATTTTTAGATGCATTATCAAACATAGCTAATTTCTTTTTTAATAAAAGTGATGAATATTGAGTATCATTAGATTTTGAAACATCAGATATTGTTGTTGTAGACATTGGTAATATTTGACAATTTTCAATTAATGATGGAGGTGTTGGAGATATATGTTGCATATTTGAATTCTACAAAAAATGTCAAATAAAATATATGTAACTTGTTCTAAAAGATATATACACAATGATCTAGCCCCGTTCATGGGTGGCGTGTGTGTTTTTGTTCGTCGTTGTGTCCTCTCTCTCTCTCTCATTTGTTTTTGTGATCGCTCTTTTTCTTTCTCTCTCTCATGCTTATATTCTCTTTTTTTCTCTCTTGGTTCGTGTACAAGCAAGACTTCTTTTTCTCTCTCTCTCTCCTCTCGCTTTTTCTTTTTGTGTAGTAATGGCAGGTTCAGAAATGGCTTTTTCGAGGTGGACGACGGCGCGCAAAGCAGAAAAGAAGAACAACATCTTTTCCTTTTCTTTTCCTTCTTCGTAAATGAGAGAATACACTCTCGCATAGGACTCGTTTGGACCTTTTTTCTTTTTTTTTCTTTTTTTATACATATATATGTATGCATACATGCATATGTCTAATTGTATTTCTCGCCGGGGCGACTTGACCATCGGTCGACGATGAACGATGACGACGCCATTTTTTCTCTTCTTTCTTCTTTTTCGACATATACTATAAAGATTTTTTTTCTTCATTTTTTTTCTTTTTTTGGTATACTCTCTCTCTCTCTCTCTCTCTTGGGCGATGTGAAGCAAAAGTCCACTGTGTGTGTGTACGTATACAAAATAAATATCGCAGAATGTATAACGAGAAAGAGAACGAGTCGAATTATGATGATTTTTTTTTCTTCTCTTCCTCTCGTGTTCAACACAATAGAAAGATGCCTTTTTCTTTTCTTTTGCTTTTCTTTTGTATTATTTCTTTAGTTTGGATAGAATAGAATAGTTGGACATCGACATATACAGACAAAAAAAACAATCGATGCTTTTACTAGAGAAAAGACAGAAAGAGAAAATGTAATGGCGGTGACCGTGTTTGCTCGTTAGTAATAACCTAGCCTGAATAAATCTTGATATGGAATGATAACCACTAACAAAAAAAAAAAAGTGTTTTAGAATAAGATGATTTACAAAAATTAGAGCGATCAATAAACCATGAAAATACAAAAAATATTATTGCCTGTCTATTCATCATCGATAGTAAATTAATGTCTTGCAACAAAAAAAATAAAAAAATTTAGAATCATCAATACTTTTGTTTTAACTACAGATGCTGCCTTAATTATTATTTTATGATCGAACATTATTTTATGTACTAATATATACATATATTTCTTGCTTGACTTCTTCTGTACGGAATTATATCTTGATAGGTAATAAAGAGATAGATGCCTATTTATGAATTTATCTTGAGTAGCATTGTTTATTTATAACAGTAACTGAAACAGCGGGATATTTGCTTCACAAATCAAATGAATAAGTTCAATGCATGTTGTTTTCACAAGAAATAAGTAAAACATAAACATAAATAGAGCTGCCAGTTATTGGTCATATATATGCGAAATTAGTAAAAACTTTGCTATTAAGAAGACTCAAAATAATTTTCTAGCACTTTCGATATCTTGTGGTGACGCTGTTAGTCATGAAATCTCTTTAAAACTTCAATAAAACATAAGTAGAGTCGATTTTAACCGGATTGAATATGAAAACTCTATAGAAGCACTATTCTTTCCGTAACTTCTTTTTTTTTTCATAATGCTGTGTAATAAAAACTGTTAATAATGATGATGACTTTACCACATTATGTAAACGAGATGTTTAAATGTTTGTCGACTGTCCGTTTTCTTTCTTTCTTTTTTTTATCTAAGCATAATTAAATAGACAATTGATAGGTGAATACAAGCAGTATCGAACTTTCTTTGTATTCACGTTCATACATACCTTGAAAAAGGAAGAACGAAGTTCATCGATTTTTTTTTCTTTCTTCTGTTCTATGGTAGATATGTTATTTTGCTTTTGTCGTTTCGTTCTTTTTCTTATTCCTGTTAACGAAAATAAGTAAATGCAACCTGCTGAACATAAGAGAACAGGTACGAAGGTTGTTTTTTCAAATAAGTAAAGAGCAAGAGAAAAAAAAAAATCTTGAATAAAGAGTCTATTTCGACATCTAACCACCTGTGTCTACACTTAATCCATTGGATAAACAGTCCACTGTATGTATGAGTATCCAGCTCTTTTTTTTTCGATCATCATCATCATCTCTTTCTGTACGTGTCTGTTGTTCAACATGAATAAAAAGCTTTTGCTCGCTGTTTTTTTTTGTCGAATGTCCGCTGGCTATCAACATAAAATAAATTCTTTCTTTCATCACATTGAACACGTTCGTTTGTTTCGTATATTCAACAAAATATAGTTGATTTAAACGATCGCTTTTTTTTCTTTTGTTCTTCTTTGATCATTTTTCGTCTTGTCATTATTCTAATAAAAAAAAGAAATTTCTATGATTCGTAATAATAATAATAATAATAATAATAACAATAATAAAATAATTGAATTTGTTCTGTTAAAAGTTTTTTAAAAAAGAATAACGATGACAGAATTGAATGTTTGATAATAAAACTAAATATCAATTTCGACGACAAAAAAAACATCCTCTTGGTAATTACTTTCATAGTATTTACAGTAATGATAAGTTATGAAGATCTTATTCAGCCATTATTTTATAATAACATATAATTTCAATGAATTGATTTGGTTTTTTATTGTGTGAAAAGAAAATCGAATAGTTAACTGTCTAAAATTGATTACAATGAAAGATAGTTGATTTGGACTTACGAAACAATATACTCTGTTGATAACAAGTTATTGAACATAATAAAAGAGTTTGAAATAGAAATAAATGTTCACAAATTAATCTATTTTTATAAAATGAAACGAAAATTTTAAATTATTTATATATGCAAGTCAATAAGTATGAAGACAAGTCATCTTTCGATAATTGAATATTGATTTAAGATATTCTTTTGTTCTATGACAAGAATTTATACATGAACAAGAATATTTTACATCTTTCAATACACCGTAATGTTAGAATATCTATTTTGGTATGGTTCATAAATACAAAAAGGTTTTTTGTTCGGTTCACGAAGGCCAATCCTTTACTCAGAAAAGGCAATTTTCGTCTCAAAAATCAGATTTTGACACTTATATATTTCACATAGTATACTATCGAATACACTATGTTGTATCGATTTTGAAATGGTCCTTTTAGGATTGTACAGAGGTTTTACTGAAGTTATCACAGTCATTTAAAAAAATGCCTGTTTGAAGACTTCAGTTATAGTTACATTTCAAACTTCTCTAGGAATTTTTAATAATGGAGAATCAGACTATGGTGTAGTTAAATCATATGCACTATAATCATGTGAATCAAAGGACTTCTCCTAATATTTGAAGCTACAATTCTAACGTCATATTGATGCATATTAAAAATTGAGGTAAAATTTCCAGAAGTGAATATCTTTTGACGAGCAAATGACGTCCCTATTAAAAAAACTGATTGTAGAAGTCTATGCAAGTGTTCATTCAATTTAGCGTAGTCGACATATCTGTTTGAGCTTCTATTTTACTCATAGGTAGAATTCATCATATAGATAAAAATCCTGAAAGGGTTTGTGCTATTAGACCTTTTTTCTCGAGTTATGGTCATTTTGTCGAATTTCCAGCCTATTGTGCACGATATCATGAGAAAAATCGCAACAAGGAGTTTCGATCTGAAATTTTTCTTAACAATATATTTCAGAGTCCTTATAGTATACTGAAAGTTGCAGATCGAACAGATATTTCCCTTTTAAGATAACATATTTGCAAGAACCATTACTTTCACACAAGAGCTCTAAAAATAGTTCAGTTTTTAAATATTAAATGTCTTAAGAAGAAATCATTCGTTTGAACTGAAACTTTCAGAATATCATAGGAATCAGTAAAATGACCATAACTTGAGAAGAAAGATCTAATGATACGAACTCTTTCAGGATTTTTATCTACACTATGAGTCCTATCAATGAGCAACATATAAGCTCAGACAGAGATTATCAGTCGAATAGATTTCCTTGTTAGTAGTAAAAGTTCTCAGTTATTGGTTCTTTCGATAAAACTTAGCAAAAAATAGACAAAAAATTTTCAAAGGATCCAGGCTTGTCAAATTGCAATAGCAAATTTTTGCTGCATATTGAGATCAATCTGAATTCTATCTTTTGCGTTCAAATTTTTACTTACAGGTATATAGGTCTAGATACATGATTGCTTGTTCTGGGATAAAAATAAACTTTTGAGCAGATAGTAGCCCTTACTATGAACTTCATAACGATAATTTAATAGAATTTCTTTTGTCCAGCTGAATTCAGGAAAAAGAAAAGTTTTCAAATTTTGATTCTTATCTAAACTATATCATTCGAGTTTTATCTTAGAATTTTTTAAAGAATATGTCTCTTGTTAACATTAGATGATGATTCATTATATGTGAGTTTCTCTCTTTCTTCGTGTAAATATTATCTAAAAACGTGATAAGAAATCATTTGTGCTTACTATTATTTTGTATATATTCATTTGACTATTTTTATGTCTTTTCGATCTTTTAAATCAAAATCAAAACCGACAGAAGATGTAAGAAATTATTTCAATCAATAGATCTTTCAATCTTTTTCGTTTTTTTTTCTTAATAGAATTCATCTGAAATAACTTTAACAGCATTATCCAAAACACAAAAAAATGATCATTATACATCTGATATTGAAAAATTACAAAATAAAATTGAATATGATGAAAAAACTTTAAATCTATTTATAAATCATGTGTTTATTACTCTTGATGCAAATATTAATGATTTAAAATTATTAATTGATAAGAAACGACCTGAACAAAAAATTTATAAAGTATCAATATGTGATCTTTGGCTTCGATTAAAAACTATTGAACAAATGGAACCATATCCACTTGTTACTTTTCTACGTACAAATCATTTGCATCGTCAAGAAATAAAATTATCAGACATACATAATGATATCATGAAAATTGAACCACAATATTTAACTAATCATCGTCGATCTCGTTTTATACATTTTCATATATGTACAGGATCAGATGAATTTAATTTTAATATTGGTTCTTATGTTGGGTTAGTTATATTTTCTTATGATAATCAATCCAAATTTATATTAAATGGACATTATTGTCAACGTGGTGATATTCTTATAAAACAAATGAAGTTTTTTAATTATCAACAAACAACACATCGAGGAATATATGATGCTTTATTTAAATGGTATTTTGGTCGTGTAATTGATGAAAATTTTATTGGTATTGGATTTTTATGTTTAAATGAAAAATGGCGTTTTGATTTAATAACATATAATGATAAAGAAATATTTCTATATGAGTATCGACTATTAGATATGTTTATGTTAACACATTGGTTAACACAATTTATCATAGCACATAATGTTCATGACATGGAAATGAATGCTAAAGATATATTATTACAACAATATAATATTGTAAAAAAGAAATTAATTAATCAAGAAAATAAAGAATTATTGAATAATTGGAATGAATTTATTGGTAGTAATGCGAAAGATTTAAAATTAGCTATTAAAAAATTTATTCAAACCACAGAAAATGATATTGAAATTATTTTTAAAGAACTCGATATAAAAACAAATATACATTCAGATTTATTAATACAAAATACGTCATAATCTTTTTTCTTTTTATTGTAGTTTCTCTGAAATAATTTCCAAGTTTGTGAAAGATAACAGTTGAAACCGGTAAAATGTAGTAAGAAAGTGATCGAACCTTCAATTTAATAATTTTGATTTCGATTTTGTTTATTTATATCTCATGGTTGAACATCTGAACCATAGCAATATTAATAAACTAATTATTTTTCGACCAATCAATTTTTTTTAATGATGTATTTAAATATACTCGCTAATTAAATCCTCTATTTTTATATAATCTAAAAGCTTTCGATAACTCTTTATATTGCTTTAAAACTATTATAATGTTATGAAAACTCATCCTAATTTGTTAAATAATGTTTTACAAGGGAATCATTCCAAGTGACATCCACCATTCGAGCTCATATTGGACCTACAGACAGGTCTCAGTGAGAATAGCAAAAGCCTAAAAAAGGAATCATCACCACTGGTGTTTGGTGCCGAGTTATGACCGATTTGCTGAATTTTTGACGCATTGTTAGATATCATCAGAAGATCGAATAACAGAACTTTGATCCAAAATTCAGTCTATAGATAGGTCTAATGACTCTTGGAATATTCTGAAAGTTTCAGCCGAAAAGAATGTTCCTTCGTCGAGTTATTGGATTTTTAACTGAACTCGATTTTTGTCACATGTCTATGGCAAAAGGCTATTTTTGGAAATTCAATATCTTCCTATCGTTTTCAATTGTTTCTATACTTGACATAATAAAGATTCAGCTAGAAAAAAAGCTGATTATCAATAAATAGTATGAAATAAAGAATAACTAATATGCATCCTTGCATTTTTTATGCTCATCCTCAATTTTCACAAATTTTCATATTAACTCAAGTTTATTCTTGTTTTTTGGTTGAACATTTGGTAAAGAAAAGGTTACGTAAATTAGATAATATATTGACCATACATGTTGGCCAAAATAAAAAAAACGATCAATAAAAACTTCCTGAATAGAGGTTACGCAATATTTCTATTCGAGTTATCTTCTATGTCAAATACTACGACAACTTCATCTACAATTTACATTCAAATGCACTTTCATAACTATACTTAGCTCATCAAATGTCCATATATTGCCCATTTCAGATCATTGTGTTCCAAACAAATCTTTTACATAATTCAATGGTGCATAAAGTTGTAAACCTTCTTATCAGACATTGTTTGATTTTAATCATTCATTATCAAATGCTTGTTTTTTTCTCATCCAACATTTTGATTCTCTTTGTTTTTTAAGGTTCTTTTATTTCCATTTATTTCATGATCTTCTTACACTATCTCTTCATCTTATATATTGCTTTAATATTGAGAAATCTTTATCAATTTCATAGTTACAGATATACGAAGTTTTGCAAATGCGAAATATGCTATTTTTATTTGAAAAGAAACTAAATATTTATACATGAGGATAGATAAAGACAACGACTAGGGAAGAAGTTGAGAAGTTTCTTCCCATTTGTTTTAGATAATGAACAATGAGAAGAATTAAAACAATGATTCTTCTTATTCATAAGAAATGTGTGTTAAAAGAATAGGTCAGAAGAACGAAAACATATGTAGAACAGATGAAGAGACAGAAAAAGAAAAAGAAAAATGATTCACCTTATAACCATTTCAACTTTTATACTGATCATTTTGACATAATCAAGTATTAATAAATTGTACTTACTGATCTTTTAAATTTATTTACAAACATAACCAATTAATAACTGACCGTTTAAATAATTTATCACTGATCAATCAACAAAATTTACCGATTTTATATTTATTTCATTTACTGATCATTTCATTTAATTTCGTTCTTTTTTTTCCACTGACCATAAATCATATTCCCTTTTCTAAAGATCTGGAAAAATATGTAGAAAATATATTGTTTGTATGAAATATCTATAGAAATCTTTTCTTTTCTTTTTCTATTTAGATCTTGTCAAATGTCAACCAATGCAGTAGACTTGTTTTTATGTGCAACTGAGTTATTTCTCAATTATTATAAGGAAAAAAGTTGTCTTTCAGATCTGAATCAGAGTAAAAGTCTACATCATCATTGGTTTCGTGGTCCTTATTAACAAAAATTTCAATTGATGAAAGCGATGTTGTTACTGCAGTTGAACTAGAAGCAATATTACGAATAGCTTATAATATGCATACACTAAATATAGATGATGACAATGATATTTTTTTATTTGCAGAATATTATATAATCGTGACAATCTCGAAATTCGTGCCAATCAACAAGTAAGAATTTATGTTAAAAAAATCTCATTGAAATTAGTTTGTCTGAAAGATCTAGTTTTATTGATATTTATCTTTTGTTTTCAGAAAATCTTTTTCTAAAACCGATTGAAATGAAATGACATTTTTTTTGTATGTGTTATATCTAATCTCCTACAATGGACACTTAGACGACAAAATCGATATCTGAGATCTGAACCGATATTGTAGTTGGCATTCAAATTGCTGTATATCTGTATCTAACTGCACATTGGTTTCTAATTGCAAGTGAATAATCGTCTTGCAGTAGCTATTACAAAGTAGGTGAAATAGATGAATATCACTAATAAATCCATATAAATAAAATCTATGCTTCAAATTGAAGTTCTAGTTATAAAGGATGGTTCATAAGGAACGAGTTCATTTTTATTTGTGTTTGTATCTTTACTATATTCAACGATGAAGAGTATTGGATATATATATTTGAAGAGTAACATCTAAACTATTATTGAACAGAAATTGCACTCAATTTGTAACAACTGTATGAAAGTGTCACATTGGTAAAAATGTTGAATAAGTTCTATCAAAGTCATTTTCTTATGTCTTTTCTGTAAAGAACAACTTCCTCAGGTTTTTGTGAATACCTCTGTTAGTTTTTTATGTGTTGACTTGAATTTGTTTTTTTTCAAACGATAGCCTTTCCAATTCTCTACAAAATCTAAGAAAAACAGCTCTTCAGAATAATGATCGAAAAACTATATCTGATCAACTGCACTACACTGCAAAAATGTTATTCTTTCGAAAAGGTGTTTTTCTTGGATTTTGTGAAGAATTACAAAGGCTATTGTTTAGAAAAAAAAACAAATTCAAGTCAATGTATGGAAAACTGACAGAGGTATTCACAAAAATCTGAGGAAATAGTTCTTTACAGAGAAGATATTAAAAAATGACTTTGATAGGGTTTTTTCAATATTTTTACCAATGTGACACTTTCATACAGATGTTACAAATTGAGTGCAATTTCTGTTGAATAATAGTTTAGATGTTACTCTTCAAATATATATATTCAATACTCGTCATCATCGAATATGGTAAAGATAGAAACACAAATAAAAATGAACTCGTTACTTATGAACCATCCTTTAATCCAATTCCAACGTATAATCCAATAACATCATCTTATTTAAATAGATTTAAAAAATCTAATTAAGTTTTTGGTAAAATAAACTCTTTTCTGATATATTATTTTTTTTTTAAAGAATATTATTCTAATGTATGTTCGATGTTGTCAAACAACTTAAAATGATTAGTGCACGTTGATCATATTTATCAATTTCTTTGCATTCATTTTCTGCTTCATTATTAAAATTCGACTGTTTTTTTTCTAGCTAATATACAGTATAAAATGAAATAGAATTTTTTTGTTCTATCTGTATAACATATTTTTTCTTTATGACATCTTGTTTTTGTTTTGTTGTTTTGGTTCTTTTCTAATACATTATGTCTCTAACCAATTATTATTATGATGATTATATTTTGGGTGTGTCCATTGTATTCATATGTTTTTGTTTTTCTATCATTAAAATATGAATACATTTATATGATGAATTTAATATGTCAACCAACTAGTTCAAATATTTGTTTTATTATAATGTACATCTCTTATAAATGCAATATTTTAATTAAAATGATTTGTTAAACTGTTAGGAGATTTATAAATCAACTTGGAAAATCTTTCTTTTAATAGATCAAGGAGAACATATAAATCAGAGAAGAAAAGGAGAGATTGCGTGACACAATTTCATTCTACAGGAATTTGACTAACCAAGGAAAATAGTTTATATAAATATATAAGAAAGCGACGGACTACTAGATTAAATGATTTCAAAGAAAACAAAGAGAGAAGATATATCTAGTCGTCATAACAAAGATGAAATACATGAGAAGGTTAAATCAGGTCAAACAAAAATAAAGAGAAAAGGAAAGAGATAAAGAAAAGAAAAGAAAATGTATGCACGTGTTAGAGATGCCTGTAACATAAATTAATATAAAATTAAATTTAAAAAAAATTGGAAATGTATACATTAGCCCTTGCAAATTAGGAACATAACAATGACATATTTTTAAATAGACTAATTCACAATAATTTTTTAAATATTAATTATTTGATCCAATATATTTAAAAAGAATGATTATTTATTTTGAATTAGACAATTGTTCATTATATTTTGTCCAGCAAATCGTCAATCATATACTAGAACACTTATATCATTCAAGAAATTTAATGAAAGTTTTTCTTCAAGGAACGACGACATTTGGTATTTAAAAAACGAAGTTAAGACGACAACTGTCAATTCATCGGTGCTCTATTTTTAAAAGAAATAAATGTGCCACTATTCTCAATATAAAATAAAATCACAAGACATACATTTTCTAGTCGCCACGTTAAATCCAAATTATCCTACTTTGCAATAGATAACGAAGGAAAAAATAAACTCAAACACAAAAATATTTTAAAAACAAAAAAAACAATTAGAAATTGTTGGAAAATCAACTGCTTCTTCACGACAAATCGATGATGATAGCAATGATGACAATGAAAACTGTCATTATCTTTCAAGATATATATAATTCATGAACATCACAGAAACGAGATGAATTAACTCGATATCTTAGATTCGAGCATCGTAAAATAAACACAAATCATATGCTTGACTTTTGAAAGATGATAATCGATTTTTTTTATCATCTTTGACAAAAGTTGCATCCCAAATTTTAACTGTGCCAGCAACATCAGCGAGTCTTTAACGCATATTTAGTACGGTCAATCAAGTCGACTCCAAACACCGATCAAACATTTCACCGCACGTAGTAAATGACATTCTCTTTCTATATTTAACCAAGAAAATGAAATAAAAGAAAAGAATATAAAATAAAACATTGAACAAAGTAAAAGACAAATCGCTAAAATTGAATAACAAGTGTTTTGTTTTTAAACTGAGAAATTCGAAATAATTTCTCAATAATATCGTTCTCTAAGTTCGAATCGTGTTGGATCAAGAAAAATACTACTTGATCTCAGGTCAGATTGGATGACGAAAATTTGGCGTTTATCATATACTGACTCTAACAAAACTATTTACGATAATCAAAATCTCTTAATGTGGCTTCTGCGTTACTTTTCGTCGTTCATAGTTAAAAATTTATAGTAGGGTTGCTTTTTTTTAGCGAATAAATTTTTTCACGGCAAGTACAATACTATGCTGTTTCTCCATAGATTTCATTGTTGGCTTGTTTATTGCCGTTAGTTAGATTCAGTTGATTTTCAATGTGCATAAGTTCTACATCTACTCGTATACTATTCTTTGTGGAATCATCAATCTTGGTCATGTCAATTGTAGTTACTGTCTTCATGAATTTGGACACTTGTATACAGTCGACGAATTGAAGCAGTATGATATCTCTTGTCTTTCTAATTATCATCAAATGCAACTATATCTTGTATGTCACTCTATCGATATTTGTCCTCTTTTATTTTAAAGACTTTTATGGTCGAGTTCTTTTTTCTTGTTTCACCTATTATTGACAATATTTCACAATCGATTCGATTTTCTTGTAACCTATGGCGAACTTTTATTGATTAAACTAAGAATAGAGAATTTTCCAAGAATAAGAAGAATAAAATAAAAAGAATACGAAGAATAAAATAAAAAGAATACGAAGAATAAAATAAAAAGAATAGGAAGAATAAAATAAAAAGAATAAGAAGAATAAAATAAAAAGAATTAGAAAAAAATGATTTTAAAAATTGTTCAATGTTTTAGTTTTGTCAACGATAAATCGATTGAATGTTTGTCATAGTTATATCAATCGTCGTTTGATTCATGAACTTTACAGTATGGTTCATACTTTGGAACTTGCCATTTCCAGCATGACTTTTGTGGATAGTAAACATATGAGAAACAATAATTAGTTTTTGGACAAGACCAGCAGCCTACGTACGGTTTACAGTATTTATTAGCCCATGACAGACAAGAACTGTGGTGATATTGTTTAAACTGTTGAAATTTTTGCCAACATTGATAATATGGTTTGTTCTTAACATAGTTCAACTGAGGAATTTTTTCAATCGTGTCATAGCAGTCCACTCCGTCTCGCTTTGATTTTCGCACTAGACAGTCAGAATATGTACCATCATAGACCTTTTTATGGTATTCTTGATTCACATACAATCTGCCACTCTCTTTGTCATCATCGTGATCATTAGATTTATCACAAGCAATCTGAATAAACAGTGCTGCAGCAATGAAGTATGAAATCGTTAATAGTCGATACATGGTATGCTAAAATATGAAAATTATGTATATATGAATAGAAAGACAATGTTTGAACTAAACTTACTGTCTTATTGAGAAAGCCTATGTATTGCTTGTGTATTTATACCCATGATTGCAGTTGCATATAAAGATTCAATGAAGCATGATACCATTATGTAAACATGATATTTTATTGGATGAATCACAATTAGTGACTTTTGGCTCACCTTAAAACAACAGAGTGAAGTAGACGAAAAATAAACTACGCCCTAGGCGTGACTTATCAAACAAGGCTTTTGCTATTATAAAAAAAATCATTACTATTGTAAATATTGGTGCTTCTGTATGATCATCTGTGCTAAGATGCATTCTTTTGTAAACGAATATCTTCTGTCATTTCCAGTGACAAATTAAACACTCATACAACTCTATTATTAATGCAATGTTCTAGCACATATAGTTGATATAGTTTGAGAACAAGATCCTCAAAAGAACGATTTATTTCTCATTCTAAAGGTTTTTTTTATTTCAGAGTGTTTTTAGCTTGTAAAACATGTTTATTGTGACACATGTGGATGAAAAAACGGGATGTGTCTGATAACAAAATACAATACTTTTTCGTATCTCATCATATCGAGTAACAATGTGAGAACAGCATGCATTTGGTTTTGTTTTCGATACATGATTATTATTATTATTAGTGGGGAAAATTTATGCATTGATTTTAATGATATATTGTAATAGAGAAAATTATTTAGAATAATTTGTCATGGTTTATCCAATATAGATGATGATCCTATAATTCGAACAACTTTTTCGGGATGCAAAGATTTTCAATTTTTTTCAAATATTTTTTGTTTTTTTGAAGAAATTTATAAATTTTTGATATTATTGACTAGAGAAATGTATGCTAAATCGAATGATGCAAAAATCATTCAATTATCATGAGAATTAACTGAATAATTAGTAGTAATTTGCGAGTGACTGTATTTATTATGATGATGAGAAGTATTGATCCTAATAAGAACAATAGGCGAAAAAATATTCTTTGATAAATGATCCGTGAAATTCCAGATGTTTAAGGCAAACGGACTTTTTCTTTTTTTTTTGTTATTAATCAGTGACATCAATTCAAAATTATGACATTACCAATAAATGATAAACTGTGATAACTTCATCATAATTTTATATCGATCAAAAATATAAAGACTTGTGCTGTATCAATAGCCACTTTTTTTCAAAAATGTCTTCTTTTTATTATGAAAATAATTCATGGAGAATGCTAATAAAGTATCCCAAACAATCGTATTTTCAACACAATATTAATGAAAGATGATATGACTTTAATTAAGAATCAAAGAAAATTGGATTTGATTAAGTAAACCGATATCATTCTACTTTGTTATTGCGATGCAATAGAATATTTCTTTTTATAAATAAATTTACTTTTCATAACTTCTTTTCGAAACTTGATGAAACTATTCAGTTTTGTAATCTCTATGAAATCATCCATTGGTTCTTTTCTCAAATTGGTTTTTATTCTTGTTGATACTAAGGAACTGAGTCTTGTCTTTAATGTCATTTTCTCTTTTTTTTCAAATAATCTTTATGAAACTATTTAGTTTCTTGTACATGACTGGAATATTGAATAATTATATTTTCCTCCGAATAGTAACTATTTATCTTCCTTTTTCAATATCTACTATTTATATTCATTATAAATATAAGTACTTCTCGAAAAGTTTTGTGCCAATCATTTATTTTCGTTACTCAATATGTATGTGTCGAGTGAAGTTGAGATTTAGATAAAATAAAATAGTTTTGAAAAGGTTTAAAAACAAAAATAATTGAAAAAAATGAGAATAAAGAACTGATCGTATATATTTATAATAAGTTACGTTTAATTTTAATTGCAATCTAGTCGAATCTAAGAATTTGTAGAGTTCGCAAATATATTCAATTGAAATCTAGTTTATCTCAGCGCAAGCTCTGACCGAGAAAAAAAAGAAGAATCTTGAAGCTTATATTGATTTCAGTAGTATTTTGTGTCGATATTTATTTATCTTGAAATTTGAATTGGCTCATAGACGATATTTTAAGTATCAATATGTAATGTTGTTAAGTTTTATTGAGTTCTGTTCTAGCCAAAAGCAATAAACACTCTAAAATAAAAAAATAGATTTATCACTGAACTTCAAAAGTTTCGCATTTTTGAGCCGAACGATTTTAGGTTCAGTGGAATGGAATACTGTTTCGTAGTTGTCATACAAAAGGTTTTTTTGAATTCAACAGATTTAATAGGATTTCGAAATTTTTAAAGGAAACTTTGTGAGAATTCGGTAAATTGGTATATGGTTTCGTAATATATTGACAGAACTACTCGTGGTATCGTTGTGTAACTAAACCTGCTGTGTTTTTTATACGAAACAGTCTGAATTTTTGTAGAAAATTAGAAGATTTAACATTATTTGTATTGAACTTTTCGTCGCTCGATTATTTATCTTAAGAGCAAGTGCCTGAGAAAATCAGACACTATAGGACATCGACGATGGAGTGACATCTCAGAATTCGCTGATTTTTTGATATGTTATAGAGAGTAGTGAATTTAGTATTTCCTGAAATTTTCAGCTCGATCGGATCACCTTTTCCAATACAAACAATCGAAATACTAACAAAATTTTTGATAATTTTTAATATTGATTTTTAACCGATTTTGAGGTGGTGTTTTTCAG
>CAJNOL010002270.1:0-42491 GCA_905250125.1 Rotaria sordida | reverse complement strand
ATATAATAAGTTGTTGTCTTTTTATTTAAATTAAAAAATGAAAATCTCATCCAAGGATACGCTGCAAGACTTGATCGTCTTGATCGTTGTTCGGAATTTGATCGATTATCATCAGATAAATAATTCTCATTTACTAATCTCGCAATAAAAGAATTCATTCTATTAAATGATGTCATACGCACTCTTTTTTTTTCAATATAATAATTATATAATGAAACGACAAAAAAGAACAGAGAATCCTTCGATAATCAATTCTTTACCAAATATTCGAATATAATATAAACAAATCATTTTCTAATAGAGATATTTTATTTCTAACAGTTAACTATTTATAGAGATAACCTTTTACTTTTTTAAACAATTAATCATTTACATTGAAATAAAAGCTTCTATTTTACATCGAATTATCTTTTATTTTCATTGAAAAATTTATTTTCTATTGAAATATTCTAATAAGATATAATATATGTGAAATCTCGTTTCGGTCTTCAAAGATGAGACAACTATCAATCTCGACATTTTTCGATTAGGATTCAATATTATTCTATAGTGACAATTTTATCTCGAAAATAAAATAAAATCAGTTTACCCGATTTTCAATAAGTATGGATTCCTTATTCAATATTAAAATTTATATCTATTTGTTTGTTTTATTTCGCTTTAGTCAATTGAACAATTTTCTGCTAAAACAAATCGAACAACATTTAGTATTACTTGATAAAATAATCGAAATTGAATTATGATAAGCACAAAATCGTTTTCAATCACGACGACAAACACTAAAGTTATCATGAATTCTTCGTTTTGTTTTTTATTGCTGTTTGATTAATTCTATGATAATATTAACAAAATACAACGCATTCTTCCCTTTTCTTTGAAAGAGATCGAGATAGAGAAAATTGATATTAATGTATATAAAGATAAAAAAAGTGAATTTAATTTAGGTTTTTTTTTCTCTTAATCATGAAGTTGGTAAAGTCAATGCAACACCATGTTTTATTTAACGTTATTTTAATTGATTTGTTGATAAATAAATAGGCATAACAAAATTTGTTGAATGACTCGTTGTTGAAAGTATGTCACGTCGTTCACTTGTTTTATATACTGAACATTCATATGTCCCATCGGTATTTAATTCATTTGTTTTTATGTGTCATATATATATTTTTTTTTTCTTTTTTTTTTGTCTTTCTCGCGTTCATAAATCATTGTTCATGTTGTTGTTATCATTGACGATCAATGATCAACATGCACAATGAAATATGTATATCAATTAACCTTTTTGAAATGAACTCTTAATTCATTTTCGACGAGAGAAAAAAAAATGATTTTTCAGCGTATATATACGAATGATTTTTTATGTAAAATCATTCAAATTTTTGAATCAAATAATAATCATTTTTCTTTTTCTATTTTAGATTGACCTCGATGATACAAAATTAATCAAATCAAGATGAAGCCATACAATAAAAAAAATGTAGGTATCAGTTTTAATTTTTATTCTTTTTTTTATTTAACGATTATAAGGATGGTGAAGTAAGACCTCCTATAATCTTTCCAATTTATTTTTTTTTCTTTTGTCTTAGGTTCGATGAATATTTTCAACTATGACAAGGTAACAGTGGGGTAAGTTAACTCATTCTTTTTTTTTGTCATTATATAACATTAAACTAATTTTTCTTTTTAGATAGTCATCGTCTTGCATTCAATATCAATTAATAGAATTGTAAGTATAGATTTCTTTATAGTTAGTGAGATAGATAAGGTATGAGTGAGAGTGAGGATAGGGCTACTCTTAGATAAGTGAGATAGAGTTATGGGTGTTAGTTAGATCGTCTTCCCAGGTTAGACGTTAAACACTGGCCAGGAACTATCTTGGTGTCCGTGGCACACGACTAGGCTTATTCAGACTCATTGACATATCTCTCGCGGGGAGGGTATGAATGATACGAATCTGTCGTGCGCGTGCATGAGCGTTACGCTCGCCACGGCTCCACCAGGATGGTTCCTGGTCGCGCGCGCGAATAGAATAGACATTCATTTCATCAATTCAATGCGATTTATTTGAAAAGAAAGGAACGCAAAACAAAATCTATCACGAGTCTATTCAATTGAAAAGCGTTGAATACGATTATTCCAATAATCGACGACATAGAGATTGCCATGTCGATCGAAGGACAAACCGATAGGACCACTCAACTGGACATTTTTACCCACAATGACAGTGCCCTGTTTCGCTCCTTTAGGCCAACGCATCACTCGATAATTCCACGAGTCTGCCACATAGATGGTACCCAATGTATCGACGAATAGTCCTTGAGGGTACCACAATTGTGTCAGAGCATTCCCTTGACCTTGACCTCCAGCGACGACAATTCCTTCTTTTGCACCTTTATTCCATTTCATTACACGATGATTGTAGTAGTCTGACACGTAGACAGTCTGTTGTTGATCGACAAAGAGGTAGGCCGGCCAGTTGAGTTGATTGAGACCAGCACCTTTGCCATTGCCACCAACCACGATAGTTCCATTCTTGTCTCCTATTTGATATCGTCTTACTTCATGTTTGTCGACGTCAGAGATGTAGAGATATCCCTGATCATCCATGGCCAATCCAAAACAATCGATGTTGTTGATGAGAATGTCTCCTTGAGTTGTCCCACTCCGGCGAGACCATCGTACGACTCGTCCAGTATTGCAAATAATGAGACTATCCGTCTCTTTGTCAATCAATACATCGCTTGGTTCATTCAATTGATCCAATCGATTTCCTTGGCCATTGCCACCAGCTACCACTTGTCCATTCGTATCGCTCATCTTCCATTGGATGATACGATGATTGCCGCCGTCAGCAATGACTATCGTTTGATCGTCATCAACGACGAGACCACAAGGCAAGTTGAGTTGATTGGTGCCACTACCCCCTCCATGGCCTCCAGCAACGGTCACTCCATTCTGTTTCCATCGGGCATCGACTGGAATATTGGGAATTACTACAATGAACAAAAAAGAAAAGAAATCATCGTTGTCGAAGGGATTGCGTCTCTCGTGAGAGCAAGCGCTACAAAATATGACATTCATCTTTGAGAATGCTCATTCCACAGATAAAAATTCAGAAGTCTTTTCCTAGTTTCCTATGAGAAAAAAGGATTTGGTAACGGTTCTTACATTTATGTTACTTCTAGTTCTTGCCAAGATCTTTTTGATCATAAAAATAACACCTTGAGATTGTTTTAAGGAGGTTCTCCAAGAAAGAGTAATACTAATTCCATGTAAATTTTTGATAGAAAAACATAAGGATCTGAGGATTTTATTCAGAATTGCAAGAATTCAGAATCTTTTGGCAGAATGATCATTTATATGAGCATCAGAGAAGATTCTATCTGCATCTTGTGAGAAGAATATTGAATCGTTGAACAACAAAATATCAAACCTAATCCCTATGTTTTTTAGGAAATCTTAAGGATACATGATTTTCTGTATGATGAATGTAGATCTGCCAAAGAATCTCCTAAGTATTTGCATAGACTTTTAGTAAGTTATGTCAAGCTGTTCGAAGAACACCCGTGATGTACTCTGAGTAACATCATGAGAAGGCTTGGATACAGACGAAACTGAACAAAGTTGAGAGGATTTCATGCGAATCCATTTAATCTGAGGGGACTTCTTCTTTTACAAATGCTGAAAAGATGGATGTCAATCCGAACGGAGTTCTCCAGTGACAAACATTGGAATCTATGGATTTTATGGGCTTTGAAAATCTAAAAATAATGTGTATCTTCTATGAGGATCATGCTATAATCCTTATGTAGTACTTGTTCTGAGAAGTCTTCTGTAAGCTCGCATGTTATGGATATGTTCAGGAGGATCTGAAGAGTAAATATTTTGAAATGGTTAATATCAGAGATGGGCAATTTCAACTCCGAAGTTGATGCTTTTTCTCATCAGAGTGAAAATGGAGTAGGAACAGGACAGAATGGAGGTGCCTATCTCGGAATTTAATGAAAACGTTTATAAAGCAATAAATTAATATGCTACTAATTTATGTCAATCGTAGATTTAATTATGTTCAAAAACTTATGTGTATTTAAGAGTGTTTTGGTAGAAGTTCAGTTTTGTAAAATCCGACTCGAATTGAAGTTAAAATGGAGTTGGAGAAAGACAGAGTGTAGTTGTTTATCTTTGCTTAGTACACAAATATCGATCCTAATCAATAGCCAGGACAACTTCTCTGAAATATTTTACTATAAATGAGACAGTATTTCTGTAACGTAGTCTTTAAAAAAAAAGCACATCGTAAGGAAATGCTTTCGATGTCGTGGAAGAGAAAACTGCTTAACATGAAATTCTAAGGAGATTTCTATGTTTTAGTTTAGTATTAGAATTTGAGAAGGAGATCTTACGATTCTTATTGTGATATAACATCTTTCAAGTAACAATGCTGTAGTTCTAGACTTATCAGAAAGTAAAAGCTCTCTCTCTCTCTCTCTCCTTTACTTCGATTCAATCACAACTCGACAAGGAGGGAATAGTTTTTCAGAGTGACTTACAATATACAAAAATTATAGTACTTTTTTTGTAGAGCTTGAAATATTATTGTATTTCGTATAGACAAGCCTTAGTTTTGAATTTTCTCTGTTTGGATAAAAATTGAAGGAAAACGAATATCATTCGCCTTTTAGTCTGACTTTTTGTAAATTGTATTTCAAATAATTTATAAACAGCTCATCTATTTTCACTGAAATTTTTTAATATATAGGTATATTTCTTGGTGTTGCATAATCATTTAAATATGGTCCAAAATATGTAGTGTTTTACGGCTAGCGCGCACCCAAGCAGACAGATATGCGGAATTTTGACGTTTTTTTGAACAAAAGTATCGACTTTTAGTCGATTTTGTATGTTTGCTTCTACTTTTTTTTATGCACAAAACTGATTGAAATGTTATTTCTAACGAAAAACACTCATTGTGCATAAGAAATTCAAATTTTTAGGCGAAAATGAGATACATTTTTTTTTATCAAAATTTTTTTGTGAGCAACTTTTTTTCACATAAAACAGACTTATGTTATCTTCGTCCTTCCTCCTTAAAATGAACAGAATCGCATCAAAATCTTTGTTGTCTGAATTTTCTACTGCTTCAAGGTATGCTATGTAGAAGCTGGAGTATTATATCAACTGAAAGTGCATTACTATATTTAAATAAGTCTACCGCATTTTATCAGAAAAAGATTTAGGAAAAAACTCACTGCTTATTGTCTATACCTCCATTCATTGACTATTACATTTTCATCTTAGTACTCATGTAAAGGATACCTCAAATGCAAACAATTATTCTTGTTTTTTTTTCTGAAAAATCATGTACATAGACACTAATTGGAAAGGTGAAGACGCTATTCTTCAGATTGTTTAACAAATGAAACATAAGCAGCTAGGCGATGTTCTCTTTGATTATGAAATAACAGGCGTCTTTTTTAGAAAATTTAATTTAAAAGTTAAACAGTCTAAATTATATATTTTCTTAAAAATTTAACGAAAACAGAAGGAATGCCAAATGTTCTACATATTTTCAAAGATCTAGCAGAAAACTTTTGACATCATTAATTATACAGGAAGAGAATGCAAAATAGTAAAAATGTTAATTATGAGCTACTTAAATAACCACATGTCGGATATGTATAACAAGAAATATAATCAACAGGATAACAATTAACAAAATCATGACACAATGAATGAATCTTCATACATTAAGTACAGAGTCGTCCCTCCCGCACATGCGAATGGATGAAGATTGGGATGTGGGTGTGGATTGTACTTCTCCAAAGACCCACACTTTTCACACCGGTGAGAGTCTTTTCCTGTTCGTGTTGTACCATACTAATATTCTGTCCGCAAGCATTCTATTTTAATGTGCTCAGTTTTCAATATTATCTATAACACACTAATACTTCTAAACAACACCGAAAATAAAACGTATATTGAAGTTTCATTATGAAAAGAAAAGAAAAAGATAGCGAAAGACGCTTTCTGACTTGTCTGTATTCTATTAACTAAGTCGAAAGAGAAACAATGCAAGAGAAATTTGGTTTTATATCCTGTCTGAATCATAGTTCAGCGATTATCATAGTAGAAAATACTGGATAAGAGTTGATTTGGTACGAGACATATACTCGACAGTACAAGGAAGAACTAGATTAAATTGTATATTGTTCGTTGTTGAACATTACTATTGTTAAAATTTGAAAGTAATTGATTTCCTTCAAAGGACTCCGATATTCAGAATTATTTCATTACACGTTATGATTATTTTATAGTCAAAACTGCGATTGAAAAAATTTATCAGGCGAATGAAAATCTCCGATTAAATATATGTCTAATTTATTTATCTTGATACGAATGAGAAAGATAGTTCTAATCGATGATGAAATCAAAAACATTTCCTATCTGTTCAAAAAAAAAAATTTCTTGTCTCTTCTTATTTATAGTATTGATTTTACTTAAAGAAAAAAGGTGGAAATTTCTTCCTCATCATTCCCATAACAGATAGAAGAAGAAAAAAAATTCTACATTTTTACGAATTAGTTTTATGATCTGCTCCTATTTTGCTCCTGCTCATTTTCAAGTGTTGTTTTAAATGATACTTTCTTTCGTATCTGTCTCTGCTACATGATATTCATACGACAAAATGAATTATTAAAATTTTTGTAACGATTTTTTTCTGTAGTTTAAACATTCTTTATAAAAGAAATGTTTCGAAACAAAATCGAAGATAAAATACATAGTACATGCTATTTTTCTATAAATAAAATGCACGTTTGAGATCGATTTTTCTATGTGATCATTTAGGGAGGTAAATTATATTATTGATTTTTTTTTTTTGAGATCTATAATAATTACAAAGAAATCAAAACTAAAACTATTATTGTCATTGGATAATTATGTCTCTCAGTATTAGGAAAGAGAAAACAAAATTGAATCTGTTGTAGTTTTCAGTTTTGGTCGTCAACTATGCCATAAATAGCATCAGTGAACAGGTTTAAATGTGAATAATAGAAAAAAAAGGACAAAGTGATAGTATTCAAGAAAAGATGTAATACATCATAGAATAGATCATATTGTATTCATGGTTCTCGTGAATATTTGAGTAAAAAATAAATTCAAAATTTGAATTATTTACAAACTGTATAGTGTACAAACTACTTCTATTGTGTATATACTTTTCATTAGAAACATTGACGAAAACTATGGAATGTTCGCATTTACAATGAATCGAGATATTCAATCATTTTCTCGTATACATTTTACTGAAGAACTTTCGTAAAAGTATATATGAAAAAAATACTTAAGAGAAAGATTACGGAAGTCATTTTTGAACAGTTTATGCATAGGAATCATTTTATAATATTTACAAAATGGCTAATGAATTTAGACTCTTCAATTGTAAATCATTTCCTCGCAAAACATGAATAAATGAAACATCATTTTTGATAGTTGAGTCGAATTTCTTTTTTATATATTGTTGCAATTATTATCTGTCATCGTTATTCTGTTGAAAAGACAATCAACTGGAATAGTTCGACGAGATTATCAGAGGACTATTTATTATTGAAAAGAAGAAGCATGATAGTAAAAAAAAATTCTGCTAGAGCAGAACGTTGTAAATATGTTCCGGTTCATTTTAACGTTGATCTATTTATCACAGTTTATCGTTATATGAGCAGCATCATGTATTTAAATTGATTCCGAGGATAACAAAAAAAAATGATTTGTTTACCATAAGACACTGAAACTTAATGCGTCAGTTATAGAGAAATATTTTTCATGCAGAGAAAAAGAAGATTTCAAATTGAAGTTAAGAAAAATTTCACTTAACAAAAATATTTAATTTTCTAAATGTTTTATATAGACTTTTCTCATTAGGGATATACACGTATTGAATTAAATATTTATTTAAAGCAGAACATGGGTAACTTTTACAGAGAATGATCATTTCTGTCGCTCTGAATTGTCTACTATTTGACAGAACGAACATGCTTCGATAGTCATAAGTGTTGTCCTCATTTCTGTCTCACCTATAGCAAGCAAAAATCTATCATTGAATAGTCGAAAAGAAAACAACGAACGACTTGAAATCTTTACATTTTGTTCAAATTATAGTTTCTTCATAGTCATCGAACTATACTATGTAAAAGTTTTAATCGATTCAACATAGATTGCATTTTTTTTTTATTGAAATCATAATTGAAATAGTTGTTTCATCGTAAAATAAAAGATTATGTCCATGATACAAATACAAACAAGGAAGACAAAACAATTCTTATCAAGACAGTATGCGCGATAATATTATATTAATTTGGACCGATCTTTTCACCTAAAGTCGCCGAAAAGAAACATGAATCTCTATTCGTAAGAAAAGTATTAATAAAAATTTAATTTCTTATCTAATTAGTAGTTGTCAATCATTACGTATTATGAGAAAAAAGGTTTAGAGAGCGAACACATACCAGAGAATGTCTAGCATCCAGACTATATAATGGGTGGGCCATAAAGAATGAGGTTTTCCTTATTTTCTCAACATCTTTTCTGCTTCTGATCGAATTAAATTGTACTTTTTTGTTCCAAAAGATTCAGTTTAACACGCAAACGAACTTTCTGCACCTATGCGATCTTACAGAGAAATATATCGGCAAACCAAACAATAAAAACTATCGAGCTCCGAAAGTTTTACCTCATGAGTATATTCAGTAATTGTCATAATGAAACTTCGGTGTATGATCTAGACAAGATTTTCTTCACGATTTAAAAAATCTCTTTTTTTTATATGGGATAAAAATTCTGCATTTTTGATACAACAAAGTTTCATGGTGAAAATTCTTCAACATATAGGAGAGAGTTTTTGAAGTTCTACTAAATGAAGAATAGAATTCATCGAAACTTCCACAGAAAGCTCCCATGAAAGCACCTCAAAATAGGAAATCAGAGTTCGACATCTATATGACACATTCACCGAAGCACTGAAGAGTGATATTGCCTTCCTTTATCACAGTAAAAGCAAGTTACTTTTGAACTTGCAGAGCTTTAAACGCCAAATCATGTGAATAGAAGTTCTGTAAAAAACTATGCAAATTCAAACAGATTCAAGAAGGATACTTAATTCTAGTTTGTTTCTTGGTAGTGCCTTTGAAATTAGTTGAAGTAGCATGCTCCTAATAATGCTTCGCTAACGCTTTTCCTTTAAAATAAATGGAATATGTTTATGTACAGTTTTCTTGCGCATTAAATGCTGAATCTTTTGAAAAAATTTCAATTCGATTCGATAAGAAATACAAAAAACATATTGAAAAAGTGGTAGAATACATTCTTTATGGCCCACCCGTTATATTTCGAGACAGTTGGAGAAACAATGTCTTATTGTTAGCACGATTTTTACTGTCAAATGACTTAAACGGAGATGTATTGTTCAAGCTATTTGTTCATAACAAAAAATAATTCAAAACCAAGTGTGGGTGTGAATGAGGATATGATGAAAAAAGGAAGCAAAGAAATAAGTCGAAAGGAAAAACTCAGATCAATCGTTCCGATGATGGGATACTATAGGAGCCGACAGGAAAGACATTGAAAAGCCACCGGTTCCCGTAGGAAAATATCGGAAATCAATGGAACATGAAGGCAGTATTTCATTGATTTCTGATGTTTTTTCTGCGAGAATCGACCCGCAGTTCTCCGCCTGAGAATGTCCAAAAAAGAATATAGAAAGAAAAATCGAAAGACACGTATCGAAAAGAAGAAATAGGGTGTGAGGTGTGAGTGTGAGTGACAAGACTCACCCACCAACACCCTAAGATAGTTTGATGCGTCAATTATAACATAACTATCGTGTCTATATCTAACGTGACTAGGAATACTCTTGACGAGTCTAAATAATAGTAATTAAGAAAAATATCTTCTCATTTTTAACAACCCAGATTTTTCTGAATATTTTTTCTGTCCAGAATATTCACTCAGAAATGCTCAATGGCTTGTGAAATATGCTAGAGTATTCCATCTTAACCCATAATGTTATATATTTTTCTGTCCAAGAAGGACGGTACTCTATCTCTTTAATTTTAGTTTGAAATAAAATTAAGAGGAAGATTTTATATTATGATTGACATATGAGTATACCCTAAATATCGTCACGTACTCTATATAACTTAAACGTAGGATCTAATTCTCAATGTTATTCCATTTGAATTGGAAAAAAACTGCTATCTAATTTGATTTTTCTCTGATTTTAAATGACTTCCAGAATTTTTACTCTATTCAACCTATACTCAGATGTCACACACTACTAACATTGTGAAAGTAAACAAACTCACAGCATGATTCATTCGTTAAAAATAGATTTAAGTGAATTTTCATGCAAATATTAGAAATTCTTGTTGAGAAAGAATAATGAAGATAATTAGCCGGAAAGATCATAAATAATAAGTTTCAGTTATTCAGATATTCTTCGACAAATTTATTTCAATTTAAACGGTTTGTTACGATTTAAACAATGTTTCGTTCGTCTTCAAAGATGATCTTTTCAATATCTCATAAAGATTGTATAAATAAATTGATGACAGAAGCAGAATAAAATGAGAGAAAAGTCGAACAGGCTGTATATTTCTTTTAGTCGAATTTGATGGTGATACGATAAACAAGACGATAATAGTAATGATTGGAGAGGAACAATTCTTTTTCGTATCACTACGAAATTAGGGCTAAAAGAAATATGTAGACTGTTCGGCTTTTCTTTCATTTTGTTCTGCTTCTGTCATCAATTTATTTGTACAATCTTTATGAGACATCGAAAAGATCATCTTTGAAGATGAACGAGACATCACTTGAATCGTAATAAATCATTTAAATTGAAATAAATTTTTCGAAAAATATTTGAATATAAGAAATTTATCAATAATTTTCTATCAAGAAAAGAGGTCATAAATAATGCCAAAAAATGATTTGTATGGTGATTATTATTATGTCATCTTTTCTAATCATTTTCACTTATCCGAAAGTAAACATTTTAATGCGAAACTGAAAGGCATTTTTCGACATTTTTTGTGACAGTTTTACATCATTATAATTATTTATATCTGAAGGCATTTTAATACCATTTTAATATTTTTCTCTCTGCCGGCCAACTTAATGAAAACAAAGATTGCATTAACAACATATAGATGTATAACTACTCTTCATGTATATTACTTGTCGCTCTTTCGATACAATATATATGTTAAACGAAAAATTAGACTAATGAATAAACTAAATTTAAAAATGTCCAATTAAATACTTGATACGGTTTAATATTTACTGAACAATCAGCAATCTTCGTTTATGTGTACTGTTCTTTTCTCGTTTTCATGTATATTTTTGAAGATTTATATAAATAAAGACAACTAAACAGAATGTGACTGATTTTCAAGAACAACGAATAATTTGTTTATTTAACCTTTTAAGTGACATAACTTTTGAAAAAGTCTTTAAAATCATTTTCGATCCATGTCCGTACTTGCTCATGGAACTAGGAGTCGTTTTTAATTTGATTCAAACATAGAAAATCAAGACATTTTGCGGACTGCAAAAAGAAAACATAATCTGCCCTCCTTCTTTTTTTTTGTAGAATAGAGCTGATGTTTCAAAGAATCATCAAGCTTACTACATAAGTGACGCGGGTTATTCAAAAATTAAGATACTTTAAAAAATGTCCTTCATTCACAACACTGGTACATAAAGAGTGAACAAGATCACAGCATAGAAGAAGGGAACACTCTATCTTAGTCATAGCTGATTGTATCAATTATCACTGTATAAAGCTACATCATATACTATCTCAACAAATAACGTCATTGTAGGAAATAATTATCTAAGTAGTCATGATAGAAATGTTTTTTTAGGAAGATTCAGCATATGATGAACTATTTCAGTGAAAAATACAGAAAAGAAATTGTAAAAGAAAACAAGTCTTGTATAACTATTTATAATTTGTTGGATTCAAGTGTCATAGATAGAATATATTGTTTCGTTACAGATGTATTATCAAATAAAAAGTAACTGTATTGATTTTGATTTCTGTTTATTTTTTACTTATCAAGTTGACAAAATGTGAAGAATAATATTGACCATGGTTTGATTTCAATAGAAAGTAACAATATTCAGCTTTGTACATTATAATGTATTTCGTATAGAAGAATTACAACTTTGTATTCAAATTCTGACGATTTGATTTCATTCAAACTAGCAGTCTAGTTTATTCATGTCGATTCAGAGCGTAATCAAAATTCTGGTTTTGGTCTCATATAGAGAACACTTGCTATCTTAATCATCTACACTATAGTTTCGATAAATTCATTGTCACGTTTTTGATAAACAAAAATGAAAACTACTATTTTTAAATAAAAGAAGATACTGTCTACAACTAAAAGCATTCGATCTTCAAGGAAAAACCGTTAAATACAGTGATTGTTCTGAAGAGTACAATTCTTCTCTATTTGAGAATAAGTATGAATTTCGAACTATATTTTTGACTTTTGCGTACAATATGAACGGTTGTAAGCAAAGACTACTAAATCGGATAATTTTTGGAAAATCAATAACCGAGATGAATTTTTGGTAAGACACATCATTCTCTCAATGGTTTATCGAAAAAAAGAAAACAATTTACAAGAAGTAGTGTTCTAACAGTCAAATACAGTATGTTGAATAAATATCTTTACAATGTAAAAATGCAATAGTTTTACGCTGTGTTCATGGATCAAGTTAGTTATTTTTCTTAGTAACAAATGTGACACATCAAAGTTTTTGGTATATGAAGATTAGAATCAGTAAGAAATAGAACTTATTCTAACTTATAGAACAATTTCTAAAGTTGTTCATGTTCTTTTCAAGCTTTTTGCGGAGATTTTGAATTCCTATCGAATTTCTCCTTCTCAGATCATGATTTTCATTTTAGTTTCAGTTTCGAATTCACTGCAGAGAAATTCAAAACTTAAGAAATTTCGGACATAAACTAATTTTAGTTTTAGTGAGACCTTGACATCGACAAAGCTTCTCGTTAAAATTCAAAACTAAGATTTTATTGAAACCGATGGTCCTACGGAGAAAAAAATTTCATAAAAATGTATTTTGAAAATTGTTCTTTAAGTAAGAATAAATTATAATTCTTAGTGAGGTCAATAGTAGTGTGCACAAAGAATTATCTATATACAAGTTTTGTATGACAAGAAACCACATCTTGAGGATCATTTAAGGTACGAATAAAATATTCCTTATACAGCTGCTTTTAACTTTCAACAAATATCATAGGTTCTCATCTTCATAATTGAGTCTGGGACAAACAGCGTGACTTCTCTCCGGGTAATTAGCTAAACTAACATGACCTTAGCCATGCATTCACTCATCAGCAATAGGGATATTGTTACGTACAAGAACATGTATTTTACCCGGAAGGTAAGTATAATATCTAAAACACCTCCATAACCTACGGAATCTCAGTACTTTATAGTACATCTAGGTATGATCCTTCATCATTCTCAAAAATTCTTTGACTACGGTATTGTTCAGAAAAAATGTCAAACAATAGTGAATATGGCTGAATATTCAACACTACATCTGATAGCAGAAAAAGTTTAAGATGAAATGTTACTTATAATAGTTTCTTCATCGTTTTGAGGGCGTGAACTTCTTTACTGTGACGTCAAACAGTACATGACAGAACGAAATGGGGCATCATCGAATAGAACATGAGCGAAAGGACCAACGAAGTCATTTTTTCAACGGAGAATACTGTCGCATGTCAAACAACATAACATACCTGGTGTCGGTGGTGCTGGTATTGGTTTCGGTACAACTGGAGATGGTTTGGGTGGAGACGGCTTCGGTACGTCTGAATGAAAAAAAAACAATATTATTATCATTTAAATGAGTTCATAATGACACTATGAAAATCGTTGCTTCTATTCAGTGGCTATGCCACAATCAATCCAATATGAGGTCGAGAAAACAAAACAATTTCATCCCGCGATTCCTTTTATCTCGATTGTACTTGCAAAAAACGACTCATGCTCCTGAGAAGTCTAAAGTTTTCCCTTCGCTATTTATTTTCGTATTCCAAGGGAACAAAGTAGAATCTCCTTGCATTTCGACTATGTTGCAGTCATAGATGTTGTGAGGAGACCGGCTCATAAGCCGGATATCTTTTATACAACTAGGACTAGTTGCAATCCTGGACAGAAAATCGATCTCACTCAGGATTCTTCCATTCAATTGCTTGAGCTCTCTCTATACATACTGACCAGCTACTAGAGTTATGTTGAATACCACAACGTAGTCAGCATGCTGTCGGACGGACGATCCAAGACAAATAGCAGCTAGTGAATTCTCTAGAGTGACTCTATGACTGATGGCATCTAGCTTTGAACATGATACCTTGTGGATCAAGAGGATAAGTGCAGGCACCGTGCACCTAATAATACTGAAAGATGCTGCGTTGCTCATAGAGTTTTGAAAAATAAGATAGAAATTAGTATTATAGCTACGAGTGAGACTCATATCATTCCGACTCGATTTTTCAATGAAGACTATCTCAAAAAAAGAACGATTTTTTTATAAGAGTTGACTAAATACTTTGGGGGTCGAGGAATCCGAATCTCAAAGCGGTTTTTCGAAATTCTTGATTTCGATTTTTTCAGTCAACGAAGCCTATTTCCTGCGGTTTATTCACGTTTTATAACATTCAGCTTTTTATTTTGAATTCGACCTTCCCTAATCGAAAGAATCGAACTCAAGAATTTCAAAAAACCGATTGGAGATTCGGATTCCTCAATCCCGAACACCTTTAGTCAAATTTTATAAAAAACCGTTATTTTCTCGAAACAGTCTTGTCTTCATTGAAAAAAATCGAATTGAAATAGTATGACTCTCATTCATAGCTATCATCTTAATTTCCAGTCGAATTCTAAATATGTATGAGCACACTTCAGCATCGGCAGTGCCCAAAGGTGCGGAGGTTCTGGAAGATCCAAATCTGCACTTTTCCCCTTGTTGTGGATGCGCATAGAAGAACGTAACTATTCAACCATGACGGCTGATGATCAAAAGAAAACATTTTTTTCTCATTACAGGGTGATTGAAAAGTAGCTCCATATTTTAAATTCTTTGTTACTCTCAAACAGCAAAAGATATTGTCCGGATTTTTTCGCCATTTTGAAGCATAGACCATGAAATTTTGTTGTAGATGAAACAAACCGATTGATCGTTTGACTATCTAAGATCAAGCACGAAGTTGATCTGGAGAATGCGTGAAAATGACTCATTATTTTGAGTAGGTTATTGTTCTTATAAGAAAACAAATACTATAACAACGATTTTACTGCTTTGAAGTGTGCATAGTACTATAGCATATAATGTCTCGAATTTTTACCTAAATTCCTCTGTTATCCATCCTCAGTAAAACCAAAAGTTGTTATAGTATCTGTTCTCGTATAAGAATAATAACCTACTCAAAATAATGACTTAATTTCAGACATTTTCTAGACAAAATTCGTGCTTGATCTTAGATAGTCAAATGATCAATTGGTTTTTTTCATCTACAACAAAATGCCATAGTCCATACTTCAAAATGGTGAAAAAATCCGAACGGTATCTTTTGTTGATCGAAAGTAATAAAGAATTTAAAATAGGAAGTTACTTTTCAATCACCCTGTAGATATATTTCAATGTAATATGATCATTTTTTCCCCAAGTTTGAAGATTTCTTCTCTCTTCTGCTTCCCTACTGATGACGCAGATCAGCTGCCAAATATTGAAATCGAACGATAGAATTTTATTGCAAATGACAACGATGTGCTCGATAGTCTAAGAATAATTATATTGTTTAAGTCGATTATGAATTTTCTTAAGCGACATGTTTCTATGAATATTACTATCAATTTTCATCGAGAATGAAGACATTCCTTTTATAGTTCATTGATCTGCTGATGGTGACACAAATTTCTTTTACGATTCGTAGAAAATTGAACTATCTTCATTATTTTCATTCAATACAAATACTTTTATTGAAATTTTTTCTATTAAATGCTTTGACTGAAAGAAAATCAAACAAATATTGATATCTTAATATTTGAATATCTCATTATGATGCTGCATACTTTCAACTAAAAGATCAATTACACATACTGAATTGTACATGAATAATTAGTCGGGGTAAAGACTACAGTGAACAATTAAGTTAGACAAGTCTTCTCTAAATACAATCGAATAAGAATGAATACATGTAAAAGAGAGAATAGCAGGAATATCATTAAAAGAAGTAGAAAGAGGAATAATCATTTTTTTTCTATTGAAGTGACTAAAGAAAAATGTATCCTGAACGCTATGCATATCCATTTTTTAAAATAAAAAAAAACAAAGTCTCAGATATGTGCTAACATGTCATCAGCGTCACGCCGCAATGATCTTAGTTTACTTTGATAAACAGATAGAGTTAATATCTAAGATAATCAAAGTCAACCTTAAAATGGTAAACTATCAAGCAAACGACATCTCTATACATCACTGAACTTTATAGGCTCGAAATATTTTTTCTTTCAAAAATAATATAGATTTAAATAAACATTTGAATTCCAACTTAGTAATCTGAAGATGCCAGTGGAATAGCATTTATTTTTTTTCATAGACAAAAATATCTTATGTGCATATAATGAAGTTTTCTATTTTTCTTTTGTTTCTAATGAAGTTGAAAGCTTTCAGTGGAAAAGAATCGATTTCTATCTTTACTGATTATGACCAACGTCAGAAAATACATATAATCATTCGATTTTTTAAAAATCTTCATAGTGAAGTTTTTTCATTTTTAGCCTAAACAGATAAAGTTTTGAAGCATCATCGACGCAAAAATGTCTCTATTTCTTCTTAACATGAATATCCATCGTTGTTGTGAACACTTACTTAGGTCAATCAAAAAGTTCTATCACTTTTAAAAAATTATTCATAGAAAAAGACATTCCAATTATCTGTTTATTGCAAAAGTTCAGGATAGATGTTGTGTTGTTTCATATGAAGTTTCATCGTTTCAGCCCGATGCTAAAATTTCTTTTTATATTGAATAGTATGTCCACCATTGAGTATCTCAGCTATTAAGTGGTTGAAATATTTTCATCTATATTTGTATACATTCTATTTTAAAGATAAATGAATAACTAAAGATCTGAAAGGACAATCCAGATGAGTATGGCGGATGAGCCATATTTTCATTTTTTTTTCTCGTTTAAGAAAAATAAGAAGAGCAACTTTCACACATTGTTTACAGTGCCATAATGAAACTTCATAGAACTTCAGCCTGATGATGCTTTTTTTCAATAATATTTTTCCAGCTGTGCTTTTAAGCACTCATAAAGTTATAGTTAGCATTACTATCTACTCAAGAAAATCTATGGTGGCAAGCGAGAGTCTATTTGCCATTCAAAGGATAAAAAACATAGTTATTCTTGCTATTGTTGTCTTTTGACATCTTGTTGAAGGATTTTGTCGTCTACAAACCATAAAGGACTCCGCCGGATTTTGTGACCTAGTTAGAAGAAAAACGTCATGTATATAGTTTTGTAGAGAATTTGAAGGCGCATCGAATGGTATATAGGAAGTCTAATTTTCATTGAGCCTTTATGGCCTAAGGACCCATATACTGGTCATAATTCTATAGAACATAGAAATAATGGAGCTATTATGATACTCGGTAATAAATCTAGGTGTATTTCCTTTTTTAAACATAATTCAATACAGCTATGAATACTCTTCAATTTTTTATAATCGATAAGTTTCAATGGAATTGTGTTATACCTACTAGGAACCACTTCCATAGGTATAGGTTACTTATTGAGAAAATAACATTCCAGTGTGCTCAATCCTGTGCCACAGGACAATTGAGTACCAACGTGAAACTTTCTCAAAAACTGCACACCATTACCCTCTACTTATTTCATAAATCAAATTTTTCGGAACAGTACGGCCCGACTAGTAACGTATACGATGGTGGTGTGAAACACCCTATTTTTGCTAGTCATGGTCCAGGTATCTTAACAAAATTTTAGCAATATTCAGTACTCCTGGTAACAACTTTTGTGTATAAATAATCAGTAAAGTATGCTTCATCGTTTAATATAAATAAGGTCTTTGTAGATTGAAAAAATATTTTTGACCCCCAGACCCCTGGAGGGGGTACGGAATACGGAAAAAATTGTTTTTACATTGAACGCAAGCTCTATATATATTCTTTTACTGTTTCACCCATACATAACATCTGTATGATTGGGAATGAAATCGATCAAAGAATTAAAAAGGAAAAGAGGACCATGCTCTGGAACCTTATTCCTGTACTCCCGTCCAGGGGTCTGGGGGTCAAAAATATTTTTTCATTCTACAAAGACCTTATTTATATTAAACGATGAAGCATACTTTACTGATTATTTATACACAAAAATTGGTGGCAGGAGTACTGAATATTACTAAGGTTTTGTTAAGATACCTGGACCATGATTAGCAAAAATAGGGTATTTCGCACTACCATCGTATACATCACTAGTCGAGCCGAACTGTTTCAAAAAATTTGATTTATGAAATAAGTAGAAGGTAATGGTGTGCCGTATTTTGAGAAAGTCCCACGTTGGTACTCAATTGTCCTGTGGCACAGGACTGGACACACTGAAATGCCATTTTCTCAATAAGTAGCCTATACCTATGGAAGTGGTCCCTAGTAGATATAACATAATTCCATTGAAACTTATCGATTATAAAAAATTGAAGAGTATTCATAACTGTATTGAATTATGTTTAAAAAAGGAAATACATCTAGATTTATTACCGAGTATCATAATAGCTCCATTATTTCTATGTTCTATAGAATTATGACCAGTATATGGGTCCTTAGGCCATAAAGGCTCAATGAAAATTAGACTTTCTATATACCTTTCGATGCGCCTTCAAATTCTCTACAAAACTATATACAGGACGTTTTTGTTCTAACTAGGTCTCAAAATCTGGCGGGGTCCTTTGATAAAGTTATTTAAATATTTTTACTAATAATGTACTCTCTTAACAAGGACTTAGATGAGTACAATACTCAATAATTTGTAGATGAATGCAACAACGAGAACGAAGTCCTGCTAGTTTCTAATGAAGAAAAAAGAAATATCTACTTCAAAGGAACACTAAATGCAACAAAAAAAGTAGACAGCATTTTTCTAATCGCAAATTATTTCTTGATAGTTTTTGTAACGTTACCATCAGAAAATGTTGCATTAGTATAAACAATATCATTAAAAGTATTCTCTTCTAAGTGTATATTGGTCGTCTGATCTCATTGATTTTAATGATCTTCGTTTGATGCTCGTTGAATTTATAAACTTTCTGTCAATTGATTTCTTTTCTCGTTGATTTAAGCCATCAAATAGACTAAATTTCAAGAATAGAAATTAAACGATTAGCTATCGATCGATCACTTTATATAGTGCTACTATAATTTATCGTGATGCGACAAAACAAAATTTGGATTTTCTCTTACCCGATAATTAAGTAAAGTACAGAACAGGCCTCAAAATCGGATCACTTTTTGATGGTCCGACCCTGCCTAATTGAAAATGGTATTATTAAAAGTATATTTCTTTTATAAAAAGAATTTCTACAAGATGGCACTCCATGATCACTGCAATAATTTGTTAGAACATAATAAAAAGTTTATTATTATAGTGATCACAAGTTGAGTAAGGTGGACAATTTTAATGCTTGAAAAAGGCTTGTTAGCGCAGTCCCTTTGTGGTTGGCATGTGGAACTACTATGTCTTCTTTAGCCTCATTATACTAATACAATTATTTCTGCGTTTGAAATAGAAATGTTTCCTATTTTTATTTTGAACCGAAAAGCCAAGATACATTCGCAAATAATCAGCTTTTTATTTTTTTAAATTATATTATCAATTTTAGTATACAGTTAGCACTCTGTTTTAATAACACTCATGCCACTTAATATAGTTAATGCATTTGGCTCATTCTCAAAAGAGATACTTTTTAATAATACTTTTGTATATTTTGTTAATTACAGCTACTGAATGAATTCCATAGCCACTTAATGAATTTCTATAGCTACTTAATGATACCTACAGCTACTTAATGATTTTCTATAGTTACCAAATGATTCTATAGCTACTTAATGAATTCTATAGCTACTTAATGATTTCCTATAGCTACTTAATGAATTTTTGTAGTTACTTAATGAATTCCACAGCTACTTAATGATTTCCTATAGCAATTTAATGAATTTCTGTAACTACTTAATGCTTTTCTACAGTTACCTAATGATTCTGTAGCTACTTAATGAATTCCTATAGCTACTTAATCAATTCTACAGCTACTTAATGATTTACTATAGCTACCTAATGATGAGGCGGTTGAAATGGAGAGAATTCAAATATTCAAAATTTGAGTATCTATTGGGTTCTCAAAAATATTCCAATATTCATAATATTTTATTTAATGATATAATCCGAGCAGTGGGGCAGTTGAATGGAGAGAATTCAAATATTCATAATTTTAATTTTAATTTGGTTTTTGATGAAAAGTCCAAATACTCAAAATTTGGATATCTATTGGATTCGTAAAAATATTCGAATATTCATAAAATGAATTTTTTTGAGGGTGTGGGTGTGGGTGTGTTTCATTAGTACTAATTCACACCCCACACCCACACCCACACCCACACCCACACTCACCTACCCACACCCATTCACACCCACCCCCACACACCCACCTACCCACACCCACCCACACCCACACCCATCCACACCCACCCACACCCACCCGTCCACACCCACCCACATCCACACCCAGACCCCACACCCTTTCAGTTTGGGTTTGGATTTGAGTTTGGGTATGAGTTTGAGTTTGATCATCAGTCGTATATCAAAAGCTTAGATTCATGGGCCATAATCAAATTTAAACCCAAACTCATACCCAAACCCTACCCAAACCCTACCCAAACCCAAACTCAATACCCAAATTCACCAAACCCAAACGGTTTGAGTTCGGTGCATGCATACACCTGGTCAAAAAAGAACAAAAACAAAAGTGGATTACCTTCAACTCGAATACATTGTTCAATCATTTGGATCAATTTAGAGCCATTGGGTCGATCACTGGGATTGTGTGCCCAACACTGTTCGATCACTGTACGGAAAGTCGGAGGTCTATCCTCAGGTATGTTTAAGCGGCTGCCAGCAAGCACAAATTCGCGAATGATACCGTCTGCGTAACCATCATAAGGTATCTTGCATGTGGTCAGCTCCCAGTAAACTATTCCCAGACTGTAAATATCACTCTTTTCTGTGTAGCGTTCTAAACGCAGAATTTCAGGAGCAGTCCATGGCAATGTAATCACTAGTGTACTATTGGCTCTTATTGGGCGTGTTGTTTCATTGCGTATCCAAGCTACACCAAAGTCACACACTTTCACACGATATCCTTCGTAGATTCTTTCTAACAGGAAGTTCAATGATTTTATGTCTCGATGCAGGATGGGCTCTGGTAATCGATGCAAGTAGTTAACTCCCTTGGCTGCTTGCAAAGCAATCGATGATCGCTCAGTCCATTTTAATTCAAGCTTATCCACGTGTAGTATCTTATATAACGATCCAAGAGGCATGTATTCCATCACTAATGCGTACCTTTCTTCTTCCATACATGCACCCAAGAAACTGACGATGTGTGGACTACGAAGATTATGCAGCAATCGAAGCTCTTTTAAAAACGCATTTCTGACATCATCGGTCAAATTGGCAAGGTGTAGTTTTTTGACAGCAACCGTATCATGTGTGCTCAACCACGTAGCTCTGTAAACCCTTCCAAAGGCTCCTCTGCCAATCTCTTCATGAAGCTCGAGATCCCTTTCAGGTATTTCTATCAAGTTATGCAACGTGTCTAAATTGCAAAAGTAAATATTATTATACGGCGTGACAATTATGCTCTTGTTTTTGTACAATAGATGTCTTCTCAGTTCTTCAAAAGTTTCTTGTCGGACCATTTATCGAATCTCATTAGATCATGCTGTGTATTGAACACATGTACAAATGCGGCAAAGATACTACAAGAGCCATTATTCTAAACACTACGAACTAGACTAAATACATTCCAAAGAATTTTCCCACGATTTGTTCAATACTAGTTTAATAACACAGAAACTGTATGTGGTGGATTCGGGAGATTGCTCAAGATCCGTTTTATTTCTCGAGATCAGTGTAACTTGTTGGTTGAACTAATAAATTCATATAGATATAAATGGTAGTGTGTCATGAGATCTTTTGAGAACGGCTCATTGGTGTACTGTAATCATAACTGTTAAGAAAAACAAATAGCAAAAGAAAAACTTTGCGAATTCATCCGGCACTTCTTAGCTAATTCTTTACTTTATTATGTATCCATCTTAATGACTCGTATCTGTAAAAGTGCATGGTCTTTTCGAGCAGACAAGAGGACCTTTCAACTAAATGTTGTAGAACCAGAGGTGAAAAGCTTAGTCTCGAGCGGTGTCTACTGATCGTGACAATCTTCTTCAGAAGTTTCTTGTTGTGTTTAACAGGTACAAAAAACATGGGATAATAACTCATCTGTTCAGTCAAATCGATATCCAATAGATTTGAATCATGAACAAAGATCTCTCAAGCTATGCTATCACTTTAGATCACTTGGTACTGTGCACTCCGCGATATTGATGATCACCGAAAACGTTCAAGGTTTTGCTCAAACGGATTGTTCGATCATTTCGGTGCTCAAATATTTTGTTATGGTTTGCACTTTATTCGTCGAGACGCGTAGATGTCAAATATAAATAGTGCGTTAAGAACTATTTGACAAATGAAAGCCATGCTTTTTGCTACAAATTTTTGCCATATTATCTCATTTTTTTTTGAGGACTAGAAATTGAAGTAACAGATAAGTGTGCATATCGCGTGTACCAGATGCGCTCGTGAAGGAAGTGTTGCGAAATATGAAATTACTGCAAAAAGTCATGTTACAAAGTTCATCGTTGAAGAAATCAACTGGAAACGGACATTTCTTTCGTATTTTATTTTAGTTGTTCTGTGCAAGCTGCAAACATTTCTTTTTTGCTCTTCTAATACAGAAATGTGATGCCTTGTATTTTCTCGAAGCTAAAAAATGACTGAAATATACCAGCCATGTATGATACTCCAGACTTCAAGGCAACTGAATAATATACTCAATAAGTCAAATAAAATGAAACCTCACATTCATTACTTACATCGTGATTGACCATACAAACATATATTTGGCTCTAGTAATCCATCATTTAAAAAAGGAATCTGGTTAGAATTTGACTCTTTCACCACTGCGATTCTAACATTACGCAGTACCAGTACGATGTCTTCATTTGGAGTTGTAATGTGCTGCAAAAGATGCTTTGTAAAAAGACCATTCCGTTCCCCATGCCTTTCAGCGGCTGTAGTTCCCGGAGCACAAGCAAAAGCGATCAGTGAACCCGCCTTGTGCATTGGCTTAAAGTCATCTGATTCGGAATGACTCGAATTCGGGTTTCGTTCATATAAACTTAGATTGCGCAGGTGATATGTCCTACAGCAATCCAGTAGAAAGATTGTTACAAATGGATCGCGGTCAGCTAAATCATTAAGAATGTCTTGCGCTTTAATGGCACTTCTGTTCAAATTTGTACCAGGCGCCTCGGGAATATCTTTTGGCAACAAATAATTTTGATCCTAACAACCAATCACAAATCAAACAGGCTTAGCATTCAAAATTTAGAGACGTACCTCCCATTGTGTTCCATGGCCGGCGAAGTAAAATAGAATCATATCGCGTGGCTGAATTGAATTCTCAAAATCCACCAGAGCATGCTGCATCTCAGCACGTGTTAGATGCAATTTCATGGTAACAGTGAAACCAATGCTTTCCAGCGCAGATTTCATGTCTTCGGCGTCATTTTTTGGATTAGACAATCGGTTGATGTCTTCATATTCGCCAATGCCTATCACAAGGGCTAACTTGCGCTGCCTTTTAGTTGAAGTACCGCTTGCCTCCGTAGCCATTGTCGAAGGCAAATTAAATCTGAAACAACCTAACTGTCTTGAGAAGAAATCTTTAGATAGGCAAAACACAATGAGCGACCCAACACACCATAGTTAAAAAGCTTTGAACATCTAAATAGACTATGATCTATCGCCTATTCTCTTATCATGAACTTGTCATTCGATTCATCCACTGTTGTGGTGATGTGTTCGAGAGTTAGGCTGAGTTATACAAATAATGAAGACAGGAGTAGAGGAATTCTCATTCAGAGTACACTGCCCATCGAACCCAAGTTTTACTAGCTAGAGATCGGTTGTCCAACGAAGATAGAACAGTCGAACGATGTCGACCACAAATCGGTCTAAATGCTATTGTTCAAAATCGATCGAAGCTTTGACTGTACAGTTTCTTACTGAGGATAGTGTCTCTCAAACTGTACTATCATTTCGAAGTTCTCTTGGGTTCTCCCATGTTTCCCCAACATAGCATATTTACTAAATATATTACAGCACTAGAGACGTGGACGATTCGATCGATTGCAGTTAATTCAACCGCAATAGAACATTCTGTTTTCCTTGAATGATCATCTAGTTTGTTAAGAGAATCGCTTCGTCAATGAAACCCGTTAGCGAAGTTACTGCAGTATTAAAACGTGAAACACTATGTGACTATTGCTGCTAATTTCACGAAAAATTGTTTTATTCGAACTATTTTCAGACAAATTTCTTTATCATAATTTATTTAATCCTCCAGAACTACAATGAGGAAGTAGTTCATATATTTTAAGGAGATTGTCGTCATATGCAGTCTTTAGTGATATCATAAAAACGTGTGTGAATGACAGTGATGGTTTATGGGAGCTATCTGTGACCGTAGAGATGAGGGCCCAAAGGCGACTATAAGGTGTTGATCCCGAAACGGGATATATGTAAGTTTGCAGAGAAAAGTCCCTCCATCCAGTGGTAGAATTATTCTGAAATTCTGTTGCATACCGTGACACAAATCCATACATCTAATGTTGACTGTTTGTCTGTTATAGGGTCGAAGGTCACAGATCAAAGGTCAGGGAGTGGTGGGCGTAGGTCTGGGTGTTATTTGATGATCTCAAATACAACCCCAAACTCACCCATCTGCATCCACCCACATGCACCCTCGTCGTCCCGCATCTTGACCTTTCACTTTGGACCCGGTAACAGACAGTCAATAATAGGTGTATGGATTTTCTGACACGGTACGCAACAGAATTCGATACTATATACACCACTGTATTTATTAATCTGCATCTACTATATATAAGGGGAAAGCGCGGCACGCACTACATCTTATAGTGTATTTACGTTGAATAACAAATGCGGTTTAATGTATAAAGTGACGCGATTTTCATGACATGGATGATCGATATAAAATGGCACAGTTAAAATATTCAAGTGAACATTCGTGACCGATAAGGCATATTCAAAATCTAGAAAGAAATATGTATTGAAAAACATATTGGTACCAGTATATAGAGTGTCCCAAAAGTCACTTTACATTAGAAAAGCTTGGATTTCTCCACCTCGTTTTGATCAAATGTACTGATTTTTTTTACCGCTGGTAATGGGGTACCCGCAGTTCATACTTATAATAGAAACGTTGGAAATTACTACTTTGAAATGTAGGATGTTCCATAAGTCATTTCACACATTAAAGATTTCTCTTCTTTTCGTCCAAGAAACAAATGAAAAATCACACACGAACAACCATAAGGCACCAAATAGCTCTCTCTCTTTCATATATTCAAGTGCAGATGATATTTCTTTATCATCAAGAAAGTTGCAGTGAAAGGAGATAGAAGCAGAAAAACCAGAGTAAGAAATAAAGAAAAGAAACAGCACATGCCATGAAAGACAGACGAGCAGAACCAACAAGACAGGGTAGGTGGGTGAGAGTGAGCGTAATACACCTCTTTCCAGTCTCATCCCCACACCCATCCTCAAGGCGGTGGATTCACATTCTCTCAACAATTGAATCAAAGGTTATTTCTCGATCTAAAACAAGGTTTGTCTATCAATATATTAGTGATAATGCAACCGTCAGTGTCACTCACTCATCCTCAGAAAGAATGATTAGTAGTGTTCATTGTCTTTTGAATGAATAAAAACTAACTAGAAAGTTTCTGATCAGTTTCTTTAAAGGAAAAGAAGATCAGGGCCAAGGAAAAGGATTTATATTGTTAATTAATAGAAAAAAAGCAGGTTTTAGAACTAAAAGTAAATCAAAACTGTTGAGTCACAGTTGTCATTGTGGTTAATTTTGAAATATATGTTGTTTTTCTTGTCGCATTCGTTCTTTAAACTCACCAAAGTCCATATCAGATTTCGGATCAAAATGACCAATCGAGCGTTCATCATTAGCTAGATAATCAAAATATTCATAATGTAATCGATCATCTCTTCCATACATATAGCATTGAATAGTAATACAAGGTTTGCCATATGAATCAACATGCTTCAATTGGTGCGTTTGATTTAGATTTGGTAACATCCATGTGACTCTTCCTTCATGACAAATTTGTTCAATAGGTTTATATTGGTTGACATTTAATGTTAATGCTGGATAGAGTCTCATCAAAATTTCACCGGAAAGTGCTCGAATAATCGCATACGTATTACTGTGATTATGTATAGGACTAAAATGCCCAGGAGGCCAAACCTCGATAACATAATTGTGGCCTGGTGCATTTCCTTGTCGATCACCGACAGTAAGACGTAAATAAGTTGCTTTTGGATTTCGTTTACCGAAACGATTTGCTTTCTCCTGTAATTTCTTGTTACACCAACCTTTCGAATTTTTTATACTACGCTCAATGACATCCGTTAAATCTGGAAAATCATCCGTGTTCAATTTGAAATTAATAACAGTATCATATAATTCACGGCATGTTATTTGTAACTTTGATGGTGGAATAGCAGAATGAGAAGCAAAATGTTCAACACTATATTTGTCTTGTGGAATAACAAATAATGGCAATTCGTGTAAAACAGGATCTATTCCAGTGAAAATACGAAAGTGTTCTTTTAAATTACTTAATTCAGTCAACATGTTCTCGTTGTTATTCACTTTAAAATGCAAATAATAGATTTCTTTAATAGATTGTGATTCCTCTGTTGGAAGATCAATATCGAAAATAGAAAAGGATGGACGAACTTCTCCAAAACCATATTTAACATTGCGATTAATTGCAAATAGACTAATCCAATATCGATGCCAATATTCATCTTCCGATTGAAGTGTATAAAGGGAGTCAGTTGACGTATGCGATTGTCCAGTGCTTGTACTTAATTTAACTTCATTCTTATTTACTGAAAGTATGATTGAATAGGCAGTTAAATCATGAGGATCTCTTTTATTCGATAATCGTAATTCGAAAGGTATCGATTTTCGTTGCATCATTTCCACAGTACCTTGACCTGAAATTTCAAGGGTATTCGAACAGCTACCTGATTTCCATGGACACCAAAACTTGTCTGGTTGTCCAAACCGCTCAACGTCATTTTCGAGTGAAGGACGATCATTTTTTGGTGGTGTAGCTGCAATATCGACTAGAAGCAAAGACAATGAAATCAAATTTGTCATATAAATAAGAAAATCCTGGCTCATTTTAACAAGCTTTTGATCGGTGGGTCTCTCTATCCCTTTCATGGTGTCAAGAAATGGAAATTTTATTCGATAATTTGAAATAACCGATCAAGGCAACTTCTCTCCGCACAATCGTCCGAGGACTGAATGAGCATTGAAGAAGATTTAATTCAAAATAAAGTTATATTATGAAACAATTATTTCCCTTGCATAGTTTCAGAGAATGAAAATCATCTTCCAGATTCGCTTTTATGTTACAGTTCCCGATCAGTTGATCAAATTGTAGGTTCTGTATGTTGCTTGAAAGACTGTTCTGGTAAGCTCAGTTCACATAATAACCGTCGATTCTTTGGGCTTTTTTTCGATCAATGCCACCTGTTACTACGCTATTGACATCGCCATTGTCCTAATGGTGTGAATAATGCCTCGAAATAGAAGATTCGCCGCTGCTAGTGATGTCTCAAATTTCTCGAATTTTTCATGGAAATATGCATGACAGTAGAACACTATTTTCATATCTTCACTGAGTTTTTATATACTTCGTCGATGATTCTGGAAGGCTTTTCTGAACAATACCACCCTCAAAGACGAAATCTCTATATTCACCTTACTCACTCATTTCTGCTTAAAATCAAGTTAATTATCACTCCTTACGTATGTGGATATTGCTCTTTAACTGAGAAGGGAGTATCCAAACTGACCTGCTGCCGGTCGAGAGGGTGTTGTTGTTGCTCGTGCATTTGCCGTTGCATTCGTCGGTGCAATCTCCGGTGCATTCGCTGGTATTCCAGTTGGTCTTGTTTTCACCACTTCAAATATTAGCTTCGTCCATGTAAAGTCTTCACCTTGATGTTCGTTGAACCGATGATAGGCATCATCAGCTTGCTTCCAATCACTTGAACATGACCTTGGAGAAGCATTTTTGAATTTTTGCACTCCATCGTATCTCCACCAACAATTATTGAAGCCACATGTCACTGGAGTGACATATTCCTTACATGTGGGACATTTAGTTGTCTTATCGATTGAATCGCCTAACATATCCAGTTTCTTGTAACCAACGGGCATAATAACTGTGCGATTAAAAGCTTCACATTTATTGTTTGTACACGGACCTTCAAGGCATAGACCATGTCGAGCTCGTCGCCATCGTGAAGCTGTTCTAGACCATCCGATTCGCTTCAAAGTTTGGTCATCGCTGACATCAACAAATTTTAACCCAATCAAACCACCAAAAGTACGGTAACTGTCTGCACGATCGACTAATTCTAGTACAGAATCTGCTTTTACATCGTAATCTTCCAATGTGGCTTCATCATATAGTATTTCTCGATCAAAGACAAGCCATAGTATTTCCAGGTCACGATAACCAGCTTTTTTGCCCACGCATTTCTTCAGCTCTCCAATGATCATAGAAGGGTCGACGTCAAAATCGTACACGCGACCATGCCCAGTAGAAGTTTTGATCAAAATCTTCATGCTGATGCTGCTAATGAAACAAAAACGATTTAATAATGTGCAACAGTCTTATTGTCAATTGAGCGTCATCGTTAGTAACTATCTCGCAAACATTCTTGTTCACGTGTTTTCAGACAAAAAAAATCGGATTAAAGGAAGTCCAATGAATGTGAAGGTTCACGATCCTGTAAATTGCTATAGTCTACGATCAAGCGATCTACTGCTTTTGTTCACGATTCAACATGGTATGAGAAAACCATTTACAAGAGTGATAAGATTTACCATAGCAAAGCACTTTATCAGAGACGTGAACTTCATCAAATCTTTTTTGAGGTGTGGAGTAACAGTAGATCAGAGTCTCCTCTTCACCCACATCCTCACCAATCTAGGATAAAGCTAAACAATGGCACATACGAGACCACTTTTCGATTAGTAAGCTGTTTTTTGTGGTCTGAACATGTTTTCAGTTCATAGTTTGAACCTTTTCGTTAATTCTAAGATGATTGACAATTATTATGTTGACCTATTAAGTGAAAATATGTTGCGAAAAGTATATTAAACTAGAGCAATGAAGCAGAGTTTTCAAGAAATTAAAAAGAAAATGTTTCATATGCGATATCATTACTCGTTTAATGCGTATCAAAAGCATTAGAATGAAATATATTTTTGGAATAAAATGGCCTCTTTTAAAGAATACTGAAAGCAAAATTTTGATTAACTATGAATTGAATCAAGACTAACTTATCGGAAAAAGAATAAAAACACTGAAATTACACTTCTTTAAGGGTAAGCTCAACAATAATTACTTATCATTTAACGAAAAAATGATAATGCTTGTACCTGATTGAGCTGGCTACTTATGTGTTCTGCTTTTGAGACGTTTAAAGATAGATGTGAAATCTGACTTTATGTTTATTTGATACAAGATGTTTTGCTCTACAAAACTGTCATTTTGTTTTTTTCCAATGAAGCTTTCTCGTTTGCATAAAATTTAGACAATTGGCAGCTTCTCAACTGTTAACTGCAACGAGCAAAAATGATGAAGATGGTAACAATTTTTCATAAAAATGCAGCTAAAATTTCGGTTATATTACAACATCTGCTTAGATTTCTGTGTCCCTTAATGCATATTTCAGAGTTGAAGAAAAGATTTATGAAAAATAGATGTAATTAAGAACTGTGAAAACCTGAAAATCTCATTTCTTCCAAACTTTTGTTTTTGCGACTGACTTTTGATACGGATGGCCTGACAATTTTAAATGTTGAAAACAAAAGTTAGACCAATTTGTTCAGAAGTAATGCCACTTTTGATCTTAAGACAATCAATACTTCAGAAATAAATTTAATTGAAAAGAGTAATCTTCCAGAATGCATTCAAAAAGATGAACAGATGTGAATACTATACCTATTTTTATGAAATCGTAGGTGTAAAAACATTGAACTTTTAATAGAAACATAAATCAGAAAATTCTCTCTATTGATGAAAAATACCTGATGAGCATAACCCTGCATAAATCAATAAAAATCTACAGAAAAATACCAGATCACAGTGAGAAGATTGAGAAACTATTAACCATTTAAATTTCTGTAAACAAGAGAATTTTGGTCAGCTCAAAGCTAGGTTTAAAATTGTTTTTTAATACCTCAAAAGCTGAGTGCGAAAAACTGCATCAGTCTGATTCATCTATGACATTATTTATTTATAAAAAGATTCTTGATAGAAACAGTCTAAGACTAATATCTTCACTGAACTATGGGTGTGGGTGTGGGTGGATGTCGGGGTGGGTGTGTTGGGTATGGACGTGTGGATATGGGTGTGGTTGGATGTGGATGTAGTTTTAAGTTATCTACCCACACTCACACATCCACGCCCACACTCACCCACATCCACACCCACACCCGCACTCACACCCGCACCATCCACACCCGCACCCACACCAGCTACACCCACATCCACACCCACACCCACCCCGCACCGACACCCATACCCTTCACTAAGAACACACCTATGACGTCTTGCATTAGCATTCCTCTTCCACTCTTGTGCCCCATCAAAAATCGAGTTTCTATGTCATGAGCCCTTTTAGGGTTTTTTTTTTGTCGATAGTTCTTTCAATCACAGCCTTTTGCAAGACAATATGCAGATAAGGAGAAAAAGACCATTTCGGATCACACCGAGACTGTTGTCTTATTCTGAATACGTTGGCAAGCATGGAAAAGTAGATACGTCCGAACACAAGACCACAAACGAATGTTCATATGTCAATTGGGTTTTCTTTTTCAATTCTTCGATAAAGGTGTGGGTGTGGGTAACCGTGATGACTCATATCCACACCCCAACGCACACCCACACCCACACCCTATAGTAATAAGGGCAGAGAAAATGGAATTATTGACATCTTTTATGAATCATAGAGTTACTTATTTTTTTATTAGTACTTTTGTTACGGTGGGATTCCACCAGAATTCAGCATGGTTCCGCTCGAACTATCGTCAGATCCTAGAGATTATTCGTTTATTCGAGAATCGATTCAACCTCATTTCTGAGTGTTCTTGAACACTAAAAGTTAGTGGAAAATGAAATGTCAGGTAGGAGTATTCGAAGCCAGAAATATTGTTTTCATGTTCCTGTATTTGATCCCGCGGATTTTGGTGGAACGAAGCAAGAGTCTCTAGGAACACGTTGGAAAAGTCTTTTCCTGTGACTTTGCACCATATCCAGAATTTGAAATCTAGCACTGGGTGAAAATTACCGGAAAGATTATTATCTCTTTTGAAAGAAATTTTAGTATCTGTTTTTCCTAGTAATTTTCGAAATCTTGAGTGGAGAAATTCCAAATGGTGGGATATCTTCTCTCATGCGGCCTTCAACAAAATTCAAAGTACCTGGTACTGCTCAGTAGGAATCAGATACCGAGGTCTTTGGAAAACAATTAGCGAATCGTGCTGATAGTAGAAGCATGAATATATCTCACTTCATATGGAGCCTAGCAAATACTGACAGATCCCAGAGTTTACAAATTGGTGTCCACTAAAGCTATTGCTTTCCCTTAGTTTTCATTGAAAACTTTGTTGAGATTAAGTCTTGAGATGTGTACAAGTAAATAGTTGTATTGATCGATATCGAAACTCACCGATCGAATGTTTGTTGTTAGCTGTTAAATAATTGTACGATAGACTTGGTAGCTCGTGTCGTTCGCCGCGTGCAAAGAAAATAATAAATGGCAAAATGAAACAATATTATCTGAAAAAGAGCAAACAAGAACAAAAAGATTAAGTGTTAGATCCAGCGTAACGCTTTTAAAAGTAGCATTAAAATGAAAACATAAGAGTTACCAAAACACTACTAATGCAATTCCACGAATCTTTGCTCGTCTTATCAAAAAAGGAACCTACGCTGTGTTTCACCATAGTTCGTAAGAAGAAGCAAAAGAAGAAAAGAACTTTGTATGTGGATGTGTATTCAAGGAGAACTAAATAGTATCCTACACTGACGATCATCAAGCTCGGTATATTGCCATCTATAGACAAATGTTTGCTTTGCTGTTTTAGGAATGAAGCAAATCGAAACCTAGTGTAGCCCAAAATGTGGATTTAACTGGATTTCATTGGGTTTGGATCTTGATTAGACTCGGTTTTCCAGTATCAGAACTCATGAAACTCAATCAAAGTTTTGTGTCAAGTTTATTGAAGTCTTTATACTCTCGTTGATACTACTACCGATTGAACCTAAGATTAAAAAAAGTGCTAAGACTTGTTGAAATTTGACGAAGATGATGTCTTTTTTCATTTTTCGCTCTGCTCGAATGTTCGACGAAATCTGGTAGAAGAATCGAATAGAGGAAAAAAGAGTCGAACGAAATTAACATAAAGCTTTGGCCAGGTTTGATAGGTTTTCATACCGAAAATGTATGATTTTTATTGAAGGCACATGCAACTTGGGCTCGGTGAAAAACAAACACAAATCTAGTCTGATTTAGTCAAACCCAGTTTTGGGTACCGTGCACTCCTACATCTTTAATAAGAGTAAATTCGGCTTTCTCGACGGTTCTAATACAATTGTATTACGCATAGATCTGAGGTTTTTATATTCTTTTTCGTATGATGAGAATGTGAGTGTCGAATAATGGAGTGCATAAGCGCCGACTACTCACGTATGCGTGCAACCGGTGAATGAATCAAGGGTCTTGTTTAGTGAGTACTTCTATGGAAACGTGACTGAGATTCTATATTCTACTATAGCTTGTTTGCAGTAATATTATACTGAAGCTAGAAGCCCAGCATAAATAGGGAAGTTCAATCTCAGTTATAGGACATAACATAACTCGTTAAGATGCCAGCTTCACTGATGATTTAGCAAAGCGTTAGAAGACTAAGCTGTGTCTTTGTAGTAGATTCGGTAATAAATTCTTCTTCAGTATTTGTTGAGTATGTTCAACAGTGGATGGGTTTAAGAATTTTCTTTTCAAAGTTTGGAAAATAAGAAACTAGTTGAAACGAGCAGTTTCATTCATATCTAGAAAATGCAAGAGAAAATACATGCTCATATCGTTATATAAACAGATCGTTTAGATCTATGTATGGTGCCATTTTTCTGGATTCAGACTAAACAGATGAATTTCTGCGGAAGAAGAATTAGGAAAAAGAAACATTTTAAAATGTAGCAGTATTCGCATCTAATATCATTACGAAATACTCATTACTGTCTTCTGAGACCGTACACATAGATGCTTGAAAATTCTTGAGGGATTCTTCTCATAGAGAAACCTTAACATGCATCGAAGGTTTACAAGACTCATGCTCATTAGCGTCATTTGACTGCATTCCATTTGAATTCAGAAATTAATAGAAAAACTGGATGATTTCTTAATGACTTTATACAAGTGCATAGTTCCAAAGAATGTCGCATCAAGTTCGTGTTAGTGTACATGACCACAAGGTCTGAGACCGCGTCGACACTTTTGACTAGGGTGTAGGGTGTTAGTGTGGGTATGGGATGTGGGTGTGGAGTGTGGGCGGGGTGATGTGGGGCGCGTGATGTGCCTGTGAGGTGTCGGCGAGGAGACTAGTCGTACTTACACCCGTACCATTAAGTGACAGCCTTAAAAATATTCACTCATGTTGCAACTCAGATGGGAGTACAGTATACATCGAAAATGCAATCAAAGACGTCCTGATTGCAACTGTAACTCAGAAAAGAAAAGCTAACAAAAAATGGATAAAAATCGGCAATACCAAACAGGCTTACAGCACAATAATTATGCTAAAGAAGAAGTATCTGCTAAAACTACCAATGATAAAGGGCCAAAATGGCAGTATGCTACAGTCAAAAGAACCCGTGATACAGAAATGAACACAGTAATGTCGCGATCTATCTATAGATCGGGGACACATAAATGAAGTGGTGAAAGAACTTAAGTCAATAATTTTTCCCGTTAACGAAGATGCCGAAGATATTTTATACTCCGAAGTCGAAGAAGCTATACGCTCTCTTAAAAGGCACGAAACTCCCAGCACAGACGAAATAACAGCTGAGATTTTTCAAGCCTGAGATGAAAATCTTGTTCGAAAACTCCATGAATTATGCAGCAAAGTATGGCAAGAAGAAAAAATGCCCGAAGGATGGGTAAGATCAGTCTTAATACCGATACCCAAAAAAGCTGTTAGTGCAATCTGTACGGAATTAAAAATGTGAAACACGATGTAGCTGCTGCTAAGCATAGAGAAGTTGATTTAATCTATGTACTGTAACACACATTCATTCACCCCTGTTTTATTTTAACCCATCCCTCCCCAGTCTATCGAGAAACTTGTGTTATAGATCTTTTCTAGAGATATGAAATTTTCACGACATATATGGACTATATTGGAGAAGTTGTCATAAAACTTTCAGTTCTATATCAAAGCATTTGAGAGAGACATTGACTAACCAGGGTAAAATAGAATCATATTCGGCAAAGTACTAGGTTGAGCAAAAAGTTCGCGGTCACTTGCAAAAATTTTCATTTTTTAAGTTTACCTTTGAAGTTTTTTGTGTTTCATTTTTAAAACTTGTATATCTCACGTGTGCTAGCTATTCTTGTGTAAATTTTGTAATTTAATTTCCATCATTTGAATTTAGATGAATAATTTTGAAATTCGTGTTTTGCTCCGCCACTATTGGAAGAAAGGCCTGTCTGCAAGAGCTGCTGCTGCCGAAATCTGCGAAGTGAAAGGCGAAGGAACGATCGGGAAAACTGCCGCGATAAAATGGTTCAAGCGATTCGAAGATGGTGATTTTGACTTCGAAGACAAGCCTGATTCTGGCCGACCATCTATTTTGGACGAAGAGGACTTGCGTGCCGCTTTAGAAGACGAGCCGTCATCAAGTACTTGCGATTTGGCCGATGAACTTAGAGTCGCGCAGCGGACCGTTGTCAATTACCTACACAAGTTTGATTTTGTCCACAAAAAGCCACGACAAGATCCTCACGAACTCACTGAAGCGCAAGCTATACGACGTGTTGAAGTCTGCTGTCAACTGCTCGACAATTCGTTGGACGATCGGTTCTGAAAGCGCATTGTGACATGCGACGAAAAGTAGGTTTTCTTGGTCAATCGTGATCGTTCTAGGCGTTGGGTTCCACGAGATCAAAATCCGCCACCGGTTGCTCGTCAAGATTGTTTCGCCAAGAAAGTCATGTTGTGCGTCTGGTGGAATGTCGATGGCGTTGTGCACTTTGAATTGGTCCCTGATGGTCGAGCCGTGAATGCCGAGCTGTACAGCGAGCAATTGGAGCGCGTCTACAACGTCTTGAAGCAGCACTACCCGACGTTGATGCGCCGAAAACGTGCCCTTCTCCAACACAACAATGCTCCAGCTCATCGTACCAATTTGACCAACGAGAAGCTTGATGAACTCGATGGTGTAGAGGTTCTACCGCATCCGGCTTATAATCCTGACCTTGCTCCTTCTGATTATAGCTTGTTTCGTTCAATCGAGCACTTTTTGCGAGGACGACAATTTGAAACTTTTGATCAAGTCGAAGCAGCGTGTCGTAAATTCTTTGAGTCCATGGAGCCGTACTGGTATCGAGGTCAGATTCGACAACTTGCAGAACGCTGGCGTAAGGTCATTGAGAATGACGGGTTGTACTTTGAAGAATAATTGTTATTGGTTTTGAATAAATTTATGCATAAAAAAGAATTTTTTTGCAAATGACCGCGAACTTTTTGTTCAACCTAGTATTGTTAGCCACACTCATATCTTACCCAATCCTTTGAATTGTGCAAATGATGAACAAATCCAAACCGAATCCAAACCTAAACCTCCAAACCCAAATCTATGCTTAAATGTAGGCTACAAATCGAAATCTATCTCAAGATCTGTTGCATCCCTAATATGAGGAGAGCTGTAATAAATACTTTGCGATTCGCAGATGACACTAATTTGCTAACTGAGGAATGTGAATCGTTTCATCAGCAAATCCGAAGAGTAAAATAAACTGCTAAGAAAGCAGGACTAAAAATAAACATACGAAAAATAAAGGCGACGGTATTCGGTAATAAAAACATCGATAAAAATGCTCATACTGCAGGTGAAGCTATCGATAATGTCGAAAAATACGAATCCCCTGGAAGTTGGATAACATGGGACAATGACTGCCCGGAAGACATTATACAAAGAATTGCCAAAGCAGTTGGGCCACTGTCTTATTTAAAACGTACGGAGAAGTGAAAAGCTAATAACAGAAAACAAGATCAGGATTCTCAAGACGTGTGTCTTCAGTGTGCTTTTACATGGTTCAGAAATAAGGAATTTAAAACAAGTGAATAAAAGAAAACTGCTAGCATTCGAGATGAAGTGCTACCAGAGAATATCACAAATTACCTACAAAGATATGAGACAAAATTCCGACATTAGAACGGAACTAAAGGTACAAAAAACTTTCATGGAAACCATAATGAAAAGAAAACTTAGGGTGTTGTGTCACATCTGTAGGATGGATGACAGCAGACTCCTAAACCCACACTATTTCTGACAATGGAAAATAAATTCAAGAGAGGAAGACCGGGTAAGGAATTTCTAGATGACGCCACTGAGTCGTGTAATCTTAAGCCCCAAGACTTGTTTCAACTACCCTATAAAGGAAAACAGTGGAGAAACTCGAACACAACTGCGGTTGGCCTCAAGGGGTGATAAATCTACGGCACATTATTACTATTCTTTTTATAAGGTCGTTTACGACCGTATCGGGTCGTCGGAAAGCCTGTTCTGAGACATATTGGATAGTCATCGAAATGAAACACAGAAAAGGACAAGCTTTATCCAAAAACTAAATACGATCGAAAAATCACCAAACTCAAATAATGGAAGTCTTACTTTACTCGGCAAAGTTGGCTGCCTTAAAAATAGAATAGGCAAAATGTGATTATATGATGTTGGGTTTCATACCTTTTGTACGAAGTTGCTCCCTGCTAGTGACTTTTTTTTTCATCCTAGGCAAATATTTATTTTGAAATATAATATATATAAGTAAATGAACGACTTAATATTGAAATATGAAACTTTTATTTTTAACACCAGAGAAAATTCTTTTGCAATTGACAATGTCAGCAAAAAAAGACTATCGAAAATGGCAGAATTCACTTCTGCAGAAAAAACGACAAAAGTAAATTCTGTATAGGCTTAACTGACATTGTGCAATTGCATTGGTACTATTACATAGTGACACATGTACCACGACCATTGAATGTTTTTCGTTCTTCCTATAGTATATATATATGCTGTTTATAACTAGCGAACTATTGTTTTTACTATACGATGACATCATCATACATTCTTTTCTTTTTATCTTCCATCTATATGAAATAGATCGAAAATAATTCTTTACTTAGTATCGAAATGCATCCTTGCATGCTGCCATATTTATTTTGAAATATAGTATATATAAGTAAACGAACGACTTAATATTGAAATATGAAACCTTTTTTTTAACACCTGGGAAAACTTTTTTTGCAATTGACAATGTCAGCAAAGAAAGACTATCGAAAATGACAGAATTCACTTCTGCACAAAAAACTACAAAAGTAAATTCTGTATAGACTTAACAGACATTGTGCAATTGCATTGGTATTATTACATAGTGACACATATACCACGAGGGTGTGGAAGTGGGTGTGGGTGTGGGTGTGGGTGCTGATGCGAGTGAGTATGGCACAGTGGGCAACTTTCGCATAGCAGGCGGACACGCATATTTTTTTGCTTGAAAACCGATTTTTACTAGTCAGAGCGAGTTATATACCACTTAGAAAGTCAACTATGATAAAATAAGCCACTTTTTGAAAAATGTTTTTGTGCCAAAACACTCCTGGGATGCTTGCACTAAATTCTCGAAAAAACCTTTTTTCTCAGAAAACATATCGCGTTGTACCTCGTTCGATGTAGTTTCATGCACTGGTTCCGAATATCATGCTCTTTTTACATTACGAAGCTATTATAATTGAAAAAAATGGCGATTCTCAGCTCAAAACACCGGTTTTAGGGCGTTTTTTAACTCGCTCTATGGTCGCTCGCGTGATACGGCGTAGATACCCAACGATAAATTAACACAAAAGTAGACAGCTAGTAAAGACTTGAGCTTAATCAAATGAAAACCTTTGTAGCGTTCGAAAAATACAATATGACTCATTTTTTGAGCTTTTCTTGCATAAGAGTCAAAAACGTTTTTCAAAATAACCCTTTTTATTATATATGGTTCGGTGCAACTGGATGAGCTGATTCCGAATATCACCTTGGTTTTGCACCAAAATGACGCTTTCTTTACAAAAACAGGGAGGGTGTGGGGTGTGGGTGTGGGTGTGGGCGAGTGTGGGTATGGAGTGAAGGTGTGAGAGTGGGTGTGGGTGTAGGTGTGAGCTGTGGCTGTGGCTGTGGGTATGTGGGTGTAGGTGTGGGTAAAAATTCACTCCACAGGCACCCACAGGCACCCACACCCACACATTCGGTAATCATGTTATTCGTCGAAAAATTTTTGTCGAAAGACATTTGGTCGAAAAGTTATTGTCGAAAAATTTTCATCGACGCGGCACTTCGTCGACAAGCATTTCGTCGAAAAATTTTTGTCGACACAACACTTTATCGAAAAGCATTTCGTCGACAAGACACTTCGTCGAAAAGCGTTTCGTGGACACGACACTTTAGCGAAAAACATTTCGTCGACACGACACTTCGTCGACAAAGCACTTCATCAATAAACTTAGATAGATATCTGTTTTTCATCGAAAGTATTTTCTTGGCTATGGAGAGTACTCCAAATGTAAAGGTGAGGTGAGCGTGAGGGTGAGGATAAGGACCATGTAGGCGTACTCCAAATGTGAGGGTGAGCATGACGTGAAGGCAATGGTGAGTGAGAGTGAGCACGATTGTGAGGGCAACAGCCATGCAAGACACTCCAAATGTGAGGGTGAAGGTAAGGGTAAGGGCAAGGGAACTACAAACGTGAGTGTGATAGAAAATTCATTGTCTTCTTAACTCTGAACAGTTCTGTAGAAGAATTGAAGGATCTGGAATTGTCTCGGGGGCTGCAAATCTTGTCTTGAAGTGCTTTTCGACGAAAAGCATGTAATTCTATTCAATAGTGCCCTGAAATTCTTCCACCATCGCCAAAGGGACAAAGTTAATTAGGAGATAATTTTGAACTTATCTCCTGACGGCGATATAAATAAGAAGAAAATAATTCACTTTCGACGAAATGCTTTTTCACAAAAAAACATTCGACAAAATGTCTTGGCGACGAAATGTTCTTTCGACGAAATGCTTTTCGACAAAAAAATTTCGACAAAATGTCTTGTCGACGAAAAGTCTGTAGACCAAAGTGTCGTTCGACCAACAACATGGCATTCCACACACTCACACTCACACCCACCCACCCACACCCACACCCTTCATTAATTGTAGCTACGTTACTAGAAGATAATACTGATGATGTATTATTACCATTTAAGAGTGGTGATGATCCTAGAGGTATTACTAATGGCGTCTGGACGCGGACTAGATCTTTGAAGGATTCAAAAAAGAAGCGAGGGTCAATATTAATATTAGATTGTGAAGGTATGGGTGGTAATGATGTGACAACGAACAATAACCTGTATTTGTTTTGCATGATCGTGAGCTCTGTATTGACTTTGGTTCTTCAACCAGCTCGAATCGATCGCGATCAATGCGATCGTTTATACGAAGAATTACGCCGTTTCGAACGCATGCTATCTCCATGTATCTTACCATTCACTTGTCTTGTACCTTTGGAGTTACCAGTTCTTAAATGTAACAGCAGCTTCCGGGACTTATTTTTTCGGGATTTATTGGGACTTTTTAATAAATCCCGGTATTTATTTCTACTTTGGAGCTTATTGGAATTTTTAATAAATCCTGGTATTTATTATCTATTTAAGGACTTATTGGAATTTTCAAAAGAAATTCTGGTATCTATTTCTGTTTCTGAATTTATCAGAACGTGTAAATAAATCCTGGTTCTCATTTCAACATCAAATGGACGATGACTCTTGGAATGTGTATATTATTGAAGAAATATTTTCGGATTTCTAATCTAATACGGTCTCAGTTCTTATGAGTGCATATATTCTACAAGATTTTTAGTATTTGAATCTGCTAATATGAAATATGGATTTATTCATAAATGGACTTAATCTCTGGATCCATGGCTACTGATACAAAAATCCATATAAAGCAGATACGTTAGTGTTGTCATAAGATTTATTTTTAGAAGTAATCAAATGTTTATTAAGATAGATATGGTGTACACGTATAATGAAATATTAGTACTATATACATTAAGAAAGAATTACAAGATGGCATGAGATATTCAAACTGACTATAAAATTATTACGATAAAGATCAAATAAATGTTCAGTTGATATGATTTAAAAATTTATTGTTTGTATTATAATATCTTGATTTAGCTGATTATGACACTTTATCGCTCAGATGTGTTGGATATTTAATGTTTTATTTGCTTGGCTAGTTGTTCGGCTTGAAGAGTCCATTTGTTAGTGATGTCTGGTGACCGTGTCCTTTTATTTGTTCGTTTTAGTTTATCTGATGCTAATGAATTGATTGTATTAGTGATTGTCATCCATTTATTATCAATAGTATTGGAAAATTCTGGTACTATGTTCGTCGACATTGACTTGATATTCAATTGTACATTGCTTGACATCTGTATCCATTTATTCCCATCTATTGTATTTGATTGAGCATTCTTTGTTGAGCATAATATTTCGGCAATCAAACCATCATTATTAATAGGCGATGAAAAATAAGTATTTTGTTGAGCATCAGCTGCATGCGGAAGACTGATACTTGGAGCATCAGGTACCAGATGGGCCTAAAAATTTCGATACTTTGCATTCATTCTAATGTGTTATTGCATAAACTTACAATGTCAAAATGTGCAGTAGGGCGCACGTTACATGCTGATAAGTTTTTGTAATGGAACAAAACTAAAAGGTACAGTGGTGCTCGCATCCAACCAAGGCTACTAATAATTGTTGAATACCGCTTCAGCCAAGAAAAAAGTTGTTCTGCGCATTGGGTATTGATCATATTCAAATCTAAAATAATTAAACAAAAAATCGCCATAATATGTTTATTTTTAGAAGACTGTTTTACCTGAACTGGAATAGGGCGACATGTTTGCTTTACACCACCTTCCTATATGGTTTTTCCAATGTGCTTTGTCAATATAAAATTTAATGTTTTTGAGTGCATTGGCAGCTGGTGTATTAGTAATAAGCTTACCCACGTTGTTATGTACAAACTTAACGAGGTGACAACCATCGTCATAGCAGGCTATTCTGGGTAAAGCATCACCACTAACTAAAAAAAATAATTCAATGTTATTTTGAAATGTCAAGGAGTCCTAGTAAAACTAACTTCTTATCGTGTTAATAATTAATTGAACAATTTCTCGTAATGTCTCACTTCTAAAAATTTCAGCGTAGCTTACAATTATTTTACAGTTTGTTACCATCGCTAGAAGTCCAAATGATCGAGAACATTTATTAACGTAGGATTCTGATTTGGCTTTATTGGTACTACAATTGGTGGCACCAAAAAAAATATTTTTTTGTCGGTTCCATTGTCTTGAATTGCGTAATTTATAATTGTAAGTACTTCGCCGTTTATTTGTTGGTGTTTCAACGAATTTTTGATAATTTTGGTGTAAATCACAATATAATGAATGACGGATGGGTGTCCTTCAACATCCAATCACAAGTGGTTCTGTGAAATCGCTGCTCTTATAATC
>CAJNOL010002269.1:18563-42542 GCA_905250125.1 Rotaria sordida | reverse complement strand
ACATACTTATCTGATTCAGGCATAAGAGATAAAGAAGTTATATTAATGTTAATAAGCGTATCCCATCCAAATGCATTAACTTCGAGTACCAAGAGGATCGATAGCTACTAATGGTCTTTCCATATTTTCTCCTAAATCTATGATTGTCTTAGCTTTTGCACTGCAAATAAATTGAGGATACAAAGAACTGTTATGAGGTTTTTTCCAAAATGTTATTATTAGATAAGCTTGATTTAGATAATCTTCGCCTATATTCATAAAAACTAGATAGTTATTTGAATTGTCTTCACTTGTGATTACTAAACTATAGACCACAGTTTTTTCTTGTTTAGATTTCGTTAAAATAAAAAGCTAAAAGTACAACTCGACAAATATTTATTGTAAAGGCTTTGTATAATAATGAATTTCATTTGTTTATTTTGTGCTAAAATAACAAATTTTGTCATTTGAAGCTATTCGAACATTGTAAGCATAAGAACCTTGTTGAATTCGCCAAACATTTTACTGATAAATATGTGCAAAAGAAGACTAAGAAAAATAAATGAAAGAATATCTTTCAATAGAATTTTTATAGGATGAGAAGGCACATCTTCTACAAACTAAATATAATTTTCATTTTCAAACATGTCAATTTTCACTTTTAATAAAGATTTTGTCAGATAAATACACTTATTTTAAAAATTATCATAGTTGCATATTTGTTTAAGTTTTTCAATGAGAAACATTTGTCTACTGTTAATATTCTTGATAACATACAAGTTATGATAATATTTATTTTATAAAATATATACATTTAGGTTATAACTTAAAAAATATCAAAGATATTGATATTCCTATTGGCGAAAACAAATCAAGCTCGAACAAATTTCAAGTGAAAAATATCCATATCCCTATGCTACAATTTTTGGATGACAACTCCTATATTTTGCGTAATTTTTTTTTTCAATATTAGCGATGAACAATTTAAGAAGCTTGAAATTTATTCTATTTTGTAGAGAATAATATATTCTATAAAATGTTCAACAAACTTTTCTTATTGCAAAACTTCAATATAATAAAAGATTGACGATTTATTCCATCTAGTAAACTGAATGTTTTATGAAATGATATTTAATTATAGAAGATTTTAGAAAAAAAAACCATAATTAAAATAGCGACAAGCATTGAAATTTCAAAATCCTGATGGCTTAGAGCTAATGATAGAGACATAATTTGATAAAGACAAGATTTTTTCAGTTGAAATTTTAGATTTAGAGGTTTTGATATATGGCGAGTCATTTGAAAATCTTTTCAACGAAAATTGAACTCAAATATATGCTGCAAATTTTTGATGAGCTCGCACATATTCTCTTCATTTCTCTCCACTCTCTTATCGTGTTCTACTGAATTTTTTTTTTCTAAAGATTCGTATTCAAGTGTTCACTATCCATTCCAGTGAAATATATTCTTAAGTAAACCGTGATTATGGTTGATGAACGTTGTATAAATCGTACTTTTTGATCGAAAATTCTGTTTTTTTTTGCAAGAAAATCTGATCAAAATTGATGAAAATCCCTAAATCCAATGAAAAAATGATTCAGTTAATCGATTTTTTCAGTCATAATATGATATTAATCAAAAATCAATTTTAATCTTGTTGATCGAATTAAAATGAGTTCGAGGCATATCAGTAAGGTGTACACAGAGGATATATACATCTGGGTCTTTTCTTCAATAGATCTATCCACACGTTTAGGAACACTTCTTATGCGATAAAAATCATTTCTAAACGTATTTTTTCATTCTCCTTTCATATAAGATAAATCTACTCAAGTTAGAATATAATGTTGTTCGATGGTTCTCTTTCCAGTAGATAACTTTCGGATGTATTCTACATATAATCTTCAGTAAAACTGATACAGCGTGTTTCATAAGTCTTGAAGCTTGACAAAAATTAGTTTATTTGCAAATAGAAAATAATCTCGAACCGAATATATTTATATGAAGTTTTAAGTAATCATGTTGATCTTTTAAATAGCATATTTATTGGATAACTTCTACTCTTGTAATAATAAAAACATAAACATAAGAATGTTATAATCAATAAAAGATTTTATTAGAAAAGAAAAGAAAGACATTCTAGTTTACAAATACACACATTAATCTGATTACACAAAAATATGATTTAACTATTACGTATTTGTTCTCTACCGGTTTTTAGGAAGTTTATCAATCATTCTTGTACAATCGTTAGAAGTTGGATGTGGATGTAGATGTGCAGATGACCCCCGCCCATACTTCCACCCAACAAGGTGGTATCTCTGAATGGGCATTTTCAAAAACGAATGTACTCCTAACTATTTTCATAATAAAAATAAGGTATTGTTGAACTGCAGATAATGAATACTTTTCTATTATTTAGACAGATACAAGAAAAAAAGACGAAAATGTTCGATGGAATATTCTGAATCTTTAAGCCAGTCTGATGGAAAATGATAACTATGAAAAATCAATCTGTACGATGGATTCACTGATGCTTAGCCTGTAGCAGAACGGTTTGTTCTTTTGAATTATGGAGTCATACAATAACATCGATATAGACATGTGGTTCCCATATCGAGCTGTAACTTTAATTTCATCGCGTTTCGTATTATGTGCTTATGGACGTTCTTCGACAACTGAAATTTCCCAAATTTGCGTCTGATCGCCATTGCCATAGATAATCCATGCACGATCAGCTTTTACATTTGATGAAATTCGACTTCCATCAACAGTTTTAATTGTTGATCCGGCTATCATTGACTTACCGGATGCCTCACATTTTGGCATAAAGTCGTGCCAGAGAAAATTTTACAATCGATATTGATTGCCATCTAGTGGCACTTGTTTCGAAGACGATGATAAAGGTTCCCTTGACATCGATGTATTATTATGTTCTTTGAATAGGTCTGAAATGAATAAGCAATTATAAAAATAAAAAAGATTAATTGAAGCAACAGGAAATCGATAACTAAGTTTAATCTTTGTCTTGTTATCGAGCTTTGTAAAAAGAAAAAGAAAAACTTTTGAGATATATTTTTCTATTACCTCCTCTACATCCATCAACAGAAAATTATACAAGCTTCCGGAAATTCAAATAAAGCGTTATACAAAAAGTGAGAGAGAGAAGTACTAGCTCACCACAACGAGACTTTTCGTTTCAATAATACTATTATATTGTGCGTAACAGAGTTACAAATGAAATAACTCTTTAAAAGGAAAGTAACAAAATGCATCGTATGATATAATCAGAAGATTCAAGATGCATGAAATGACTTCATCTCCGATTTCGATAAAATTGTGAACGCACTTTTATGTATTAGAGCGATGAATATTCGTCTTTTGGAATAATATTTGATTAAAACTAAAAACTGTTTGAATATTCATTCTAAGATCATTTGAAAAAAACACAGCATCTCCTAATGAAGATATTTTTATGATACTGAATTGTTGTCTGTAAGTCTACTGATAGATTTGCAAATTTTCTAATAATATAAACTGTTTGAAAAATTAACTTAATAGTTAACAATTGATCTTGTATGACTCTTTATTCAGTATCAGTATCAAAGATTATATATTTTTCACAGATGATATATCATCTTTAAACATATAGTAAATACATAATGGATAATCATTTCTTGATTTTCATTTTCATACAATCAGATAGAAAACAACAAAACGACATCGTAAAGAACAATGATGTTATAAGTATTATTATTCGTTGATGTATATTATCATGACTTTCTTTCACATTTTGCCGTCCACTATGAACGATGCCTTTCTATCTTGACGGCTATTGTCTCGCGTAACCTTTGTGCCTTTATCTATATAAGTACACACCGCAAAAGCAAAAGACACACAACCTCCTCCAACATTATATTAGCCATATAAAGTAAGAGTCATTTCGCACAAATACTTTCGCCATTCAATTCATTATTAAAACATGTAAGTATAATTTTCGTCTCTAGTTTAGTTTTATGTCGATATATGAAATAATTATTGAATACTTATCGAAAAAATATATTTTATCGATATGAGCTTTTGTTTTTTGAAGAATAAAATTATTTATTGTGTTCTAGATAGTATTTTATTGACTATTATCAATGCAATTAAAAAAAGAAGAAATGACTGGACATAAAATAAAATTACAATCTAATGATGACGATATATTTGATGTTGAAATTGAAATTGCTAAACTATCAATAACGATAAAAACAATGTTAGAAGGTAAAATAATTGATTTTATTTAAATAAAATGAATTATAATTTTTTTTTTTTGAAGATCTTGGTATGAACGATGAAGAAGTAATACCATTACCAAATATTAATTCAGCTATTTTTAAAAAAGTAAAATTTTAAAAACAATTTATATTTTTCAATAATTAATTTCAATAGGTTATTCAATGGGCAACATATCATAAAGATGATCCTCCACTACTACCATCAGAAGATGATGAAAATCGTGAAAAAAATACAAATATATCGTCATGGGACCAAGAGTTTCTTCAAGTTGATCAAGGAACACTTTTTGAACTTATTTTGGTTTGTGAATAATTTCTATTAGTCTTAAAAATATAATTGTTTTTTGTTAATTTCGTTATTAGGCTGCTAATTATTTAGATATTAAAGGATTACTTGATGTAACATGTCAATTAGTTGCAAATATGATCAAAGGAAAAACACCAGAAGAAGTTCGACAAACATTTAATATTAAAAATGATTTTATATCAGAACAAGTTCGTTCATTTTTATTTCATTTATCGTTTTATATTTTATCATTTTGTTTTTCTTAGGAAGAACAAATCAAAACAGAAAATGAATTATGTGAAGATAAATAGATTATTTTACAGCTTGTGATACTTTCTTTCCTCACAAATTGATCTGTACAAGTTTTGTTTGTTGTGTCCTTTTCGTTTTTGTTTATATTTCTTATAATATTGATGCGCTTATTGCCTTCTTTAATAAATACATTGTGCTAACTTTTTATTTGTGTCATAATAATAAAGAATAAATTTATTGATCCTGATTGCACATTAAATTAATTAATTCAAACATGTCATAAAATCAATATGACGAAAATTAATGCAGTGCAAAGCAGAGCATTTCTGTAGTCGGTTGTATATGTATTCAGGCTTTATACTTTGTGAGTTTTTGTAACAAAATCTTTACTTTGTATCACAATGATCTAGTGACAACAAGTCGTTAGAAATTTGTTCGAACTATACCAGAGAGATTCATGTCTCCAGATGATACAAGGGCTTTTAAATCTTCAATGTGAGTTTTCGTTCATCTTTAATAACTTTCACAAAAAGTTGATTTTGACGATTTGGTCTCGATCTTTTACCTGATATAATTAAAAATAGTGAGCTAGTCTCCATTTAGCTGTTATGTTAATTGGAACGGCATACCCGAAATGTGAGATCATTTCGTACCGCATTTATATAATCTTTTTGCGAGTTTTCTACTTTTTTTTTACTTATTAGACGTCTGTATTAAAAATTATCATTTTCTGCTGCAATGATCTCGAGAAGAGAGAGTCAGAAATAACGCAGATGGACAAGCTTGTACTGTCTTATCCACGTATCGAAAAACGTAAAATCAGAATCAATTATTATATCTCTTAGGCTCTTTATCTTTGTTACACTATCTAGCTGGAGTAAAAAAAATTATTGCAGTCCTAACAACAGAGTCGATATGTATCTTACCAAACAACAATGTATCAAATGAAATTTAACATAGGGCATTGTTTTACATTTCATCCTCTATTCACAAAGATGTAATGCATAAAAATTTGCTATATATTTAGTGAAATCTACGCTTAGACTGTTGCTAGGACGGTGGTAAGCTTTTTATTCCTGTTACCCATAGTGTAACAAAGGTATATAACTTAAGTGATATGATCACTTTTGATTTCAAATCTAAGTATTTTCTATAGAAAAAGATTCTCTATAAACCCACGCTATTAAAATAACTTTTACCTTCTTCGATACTTGAATAAAACAATTTTTCAATATGGAATATCTATTGAAATAGAATATCTGATATAGTTTATAGTATTCTTATTAATCATGTAATAAACAATAAAATTAGCTCAATATTATAGAAATTACGTAGGGTAAAAGTTGTTCTATTGAACCGTATATCAGAATGAAAATTTGAACTTCTAATAGGTGCACAGCAGTTTGCGAAAATAAGTGATTGGATAATTTTGGAAGAATAAAAAAGCCATGATGTGATTCTATTGTCAATAATAACTAAAGAGATTAATGAATTGATATGAAAATTTTTTACTAGTGTACTAGAAATTATTGATCATAATCTGATAGAAACAAGATGATTCTAGCTGATCTAGTTTTTGAGATATACACAATAGAAAATAAGATTATCAGTTAGTCGAACAATTTTAATACTTACTGTATATACTGATAGTCTAAACAGTGTTTTAGAATTCTATAATATTTCACTATTCTTCAGTTTGGTGTTATGATATAAGAATTCCATATCAAAGCTGTGCCCCTCTGATTTAGATAAGTAAGGTAAACTGTCGCTTCTGCAATACATCTCATACTGTTCTATATATTCAAGCGGGAGTTATCTATAATAAATCATAGTTTGTTTTGAACGATCCGAATGCATCTCTTACAATGGAGATGTTTGCGTTGTAAGTTGAAAAGACCAGATATTATTGCACTCAAGAAAAGCTCTCACTCCCAAACTAACAAGCTTGAAATATTAGTGGCTGTTGCCTTGCCTAGAGGGAGGTATTTGATTTTTACGGTAATCACAGTTGGGATATACAGGAACATTAGGATTATTTACTAGCGAGAACCTCTGCATACTGCACAGCTGTTTTCTCCTTTAACGTATGACATCAGACGTTTAACGTTTCATCCGCTAACAGACATATAGATACTCGATATTATGCATATAGAGAGATAGCCCCACAGCCTCATACTTTTATATCGCACATATCTTTATAGTGCATATAGCCTTCGCCCTTATATCCCTTGTAGTTCTGATAGCCTTATCTCCTTACTGCCTTACCCGTTATTACCTACCCTCTTACGGCCTTACTTCCTTCAGGGTCTATGGATACTTCATATAATAGCCGACAAGGACCTATGGGTACCTCCATATGATAGGGTGTGGGTGTTGAACTTATTCACTTGCACCCACACCCAGAACCACACCCACACCTTGTTATCAGGTGCGAAAAACATGGTTCTTTAAGTTATCTAGAACCTTTGATGGTTTATTAATAAACGAATGAAACTTTAAAAAGTTCAGCATCTTGGCTAAAACAATAAATGGTTCCTTATGACATGTTTATTTTTAAGAGTACGGCATCCCTTTTAGCTTGGACACCAAAACTGTTCTTTGCTGGCTTGATTGCTATATTGAAGATCATTATCATTTTTAAAATATTCCAGATAATATTTGTAAATATCTTTTGAATTAGAATGTCCAACGAGTGTAAAACTTTCCATAATATAATTCTTCATAATACCACATTGAATTAATGATTTAAATGCCTTTAAAGATTTTATATCGGCATAATTGCCAATAATCCAAATACCTTTCAAAAAACAAAAGAAGATGATTTGAAATCTCGAAATACTAACTTGGGAAGCAATAGAACACTTTAGCAACCAAAACCATTGTGAGTTAGTCCATGTAAATCACGATCAATACTCAAGAAGTATGCTCAATGAAAATGATCAGATCTTTCTCACTTTAAGACATGTAATAGAAGCTATAGTTTTATGAATTTTGACGCAAGCTGTTTTTAAAAAACTTGAATCTTCAAATTTTTATGAGTTTTTCATGAACTGGCTCTTATAATAGCCATATACATCAAAATTCATATAAGATTTTGATTACTACATTTTGAAAAATCTCCATAGAGTAAAAAATCTATAATAGGTGTATAAAAATGCAACAATCCGTAAACATTTCATGTGCACACCAAAGTTGTCAATGTATTCTTCAAGGATACATTGGCTATTCTTATGAATGTTCAAGAGTACATTGACAATTTTGATGCATGCCTTAAAGTGTTTGTCGATTGTTGCACTTTCATAAACTCATTATGGGTTTTTTATTCTATAGAAATTCTTTTAACGGTATGACAAGTTCAAATTGATAAAAATCTAAGATTTGTTGCTCTAGAAAGTTAAAAGAGAAATTCATTCTTACCCAATGATTTTGTATTATAATTTTTACAATGTGCACCAGTAATATTCCATCCTCTGCCTGTATAAATTTGTTGTTGGTCATCATTATCACCACATAGGATAAAATTATAAACAATATCATCCCATTTTAGTTTATCGAGGGAATCATCTTGAATTTGTTTTATACTCTTAATACAATTCTGGTGATTCATAATTGAATTATAACCTGCTATTTGGTGTACAACAATATGCGTAACCGGTAATGTTTTTAAAATCTCACGACTTTTATAGGGACGTGCATTCCAGCTAGATCGTTCTAATATATCGGAACAACCTACAAAGAAAACATGTTGAATACTTGTTGAAAAATGAATAGGATCTTTTTTTTGAAAACAATCGTTACTCGAAATACATTAAGTGTTAATCAACTTAATATGACCCCTCCATGCCTAGGAAACCTAGACTTTGCGAATTGTCTAACTCGTCTGAGCTCGAAATTGGTCGTTTTAAGTGTCAATAAGGAAAGAGTGACTTTTAATCAATCTATTTAAAAGCCGAAATACAGTCAGCACTTGACATGAACTTATATTTTGGAACTTATCGGACCGTGATCATTGTTTCAGAGTTTAATGGAACTCTTTCGTTCAGTTATATACGTTACATATCAAAGATATAACCCAAAGAAAGACATATTGTGTTCTACAGCAAGGGGGATAGTGAGAAGAATGTTTCGGAGAGGAACTTTCCTTTCACCATTTGCTGTGCCATGCAGTTTGTTGTGGCCAAGCACAATATGATAATGAAACAGACCAACTGACTGATCTTCTGCATTGTCGCTTGTTGATGCTCGACGCTCGAATAGTGTTAAATGAATATAATCAAGTATGTAAATGTTTGATCCTATAATCGAGTTTCTCCTTATATATACGTGAATGGCGCAATAAGATAAAACACTCGAGAGATATTGAAAGTGATTCACTGCTGTATGGCGCAGAAAAATTATGTATCAGCTTATTCTTCTTTTTCGCTCCTCGCATTCGGAGAAAGAACGCGGGATGATGAGTTCATTTTTCATTACTCAATTTTCCGCGAATTTGATTATCTGCAAGGAATCAGTGTCTTTTTTGCAGGCAAACTTGTCTTACTCAGATAACTCCTGTAGAAATTCAAAAGAACACTATAGGGAATTCAAGTAAGAAAACATCAACATTTTTAATTTCGTGTAAGATTTATATGATTGTTTTAGCTACATTAATTCATTTTCATCAAATCCTTTTCATATTTCATTCATTAAACAGATTTTTTTCTAATGAAACTTTAAAAAAGAATTCCAAAATAATTCGCTATTGACATAAATGGATCCATGCGAGTTTAGAGGGTCTGACGGGAACTAGGGGGTCTAACAGGATCTTGCGGGATTTGGACGATTTGCGATGTCTGTCAAGTCATACACAAGCCTTTCGAAGTAAATTGATTCTCTTTGTGAAACACGATTGTGAACTATATTAAACTAGAAAAGCGATCAGTCTTCGTCTGCATCTACAGATCTCTGATATGCAGCACATTATTTTTGTGTGTCCAACCTTTTTGTGCATGGTGAAAAAGGAGGTAGAATTTTATAATGTTCTTCTGTACACATTGTTATTTCGAATTCTTTTCGTCGAGTAGTTAAAATAGGAGACGCCATGTGATTTTTCACCTGGAGTATAAAAGCGAATGCAAATAAATAGACACAGAACAACACATATTGATAGCGTGTTATATCATGAATCTGAATGGTTTACCAGTTGAGTTGCTAAACTAAGAGTGCTGTTGAAAGACATTCAAAGGAAGAAAATTCTGTCAGTTTTCAGCTAATAAATTTTGAATATTTTTCTATGAAAGACGAAATCGAACGTTGATTGAATAGGCTAGCATTGATTGCTGTATTATCAATACACGAGTTGCTACATTGTCGAAATCTGATCAAGAGAACAAAGCAAAAATGGCTATCTCTTATAAATATGAGAGTAAAATATAGATAGTTGCAAATATTGTCCTATGTGAACTGAACTTATAAATTGATCATGAGATGAAATTATTTATTCACCGTCGCTGTTGTTCTCAATGTTCCATGTTCATGATTGCCTTGCAAATGATTGACTTTATTATATGCCTGATTTTTGCTTATGTATTGGATGAATCTCGATTGAGCGATCTATTCAGTAGTTTCTTTCATTTATTTTCGTGTTCATAAACGATGAAAATCATGGCAACAATGTCCATCAATGTGAAATGTCGACGGAAAACAGAGCCACATGATTCAAATGGCTCGTATCCAATGGTGAAACATTGTACTTCATACTTTCGGTACTTTTCAATACTTCTGTGCACTTCCAAGTAGGGTGGACTATTTTTTTTTGAACAAAATATTAATTAACTCTCATTAGCGGGTAAACCACCGCTGCATTTGTAAGAGTGAGAAAATCAATGTCAAAATTTCGACAACCACGATTACGAATCAATCCCTCGATCCTGAAAATCTTTAGTCAAGTGTTAAAAAATTCAGTCGGATTTCCTTGGTTCTATCTAAAAACGCGAGAAAGTCGATCTTGAAAGTTTACGAAAGCACTAATAAAATTTGTAGATCGATTTTCTCACGTTTTTAGACGAAAAAAAGCAAACCTGGCTGAATTTTTCAAAACTTGACTAAAGATTTTCGGGGTCGAGAAATCGATTGGTAGTCGTAGTTTTTGAAACTTTAAAATTGACTTTCACACTTTTTGAGGTTATGACAAGAAAATCATATGAATTCCCTTTCATATTGCTCTAGGAGTAAAAAAAAATATTCCAAAATTTCCTCGTTAGTTAAGCACTAAATTTTTAAGGAAATTAAACGTTCCAAGCAAAAAAGTTAATATTAATATTTCAAACTAAAGAAGCTGTTAATCTTTAAAATTAAGCATTAAATAAAGAAAAATAGTTCTCCTCTAGTTCCAGGTACTTCGGGATAGTTTAAAGTACAAAAGTATAATGTTTCCCTCTTGCTCATGTTCCGCACCACTTCTATATGTGAGCATAATATCGAGATAAGCGTTGTTCTCAAGTATCTTTCAATATTCGTATTTAAATTCAGACTGAGACTTCTTTTATATATCTCAAGATTGTCCCGAGCTTTTATTATTTTTCTACAAATTATTGTTTCTCGTGTCTATCAATTTATAATCGCTGAGTTCATTCCCGTTTCTAATCAAGATACATAATTTGCAACATTTCATATAATCGATTTCCAATTTTTATGAAATACTCCAAACGCTGATGCCTATGCGTTTTACACAGGTGCTAACGACACTGATTGTCTTTTTCCTTCAAGACATGCGTCATTTAGTGGTGTGACAATTTGTTTATGCATTAAAGAACAACAAGGGTAACACTGTAGTTGGTTTTTTACAAGTCAACATTTAATGGCGTATCGCTGTGTCGTAAGTGATTGGCAAATAGATTATACGACTGTTATCAGGCCTTCAATGAAGAGTTATTACATTTCGAACAAAAATCCAAAATCTTCAAAGAACAAAGCTTAAGTTTTTTTATTAATTCTTCAATGAGTGTTGACCAATACTTAGGAACATGGGTGTAGATGTGGGTATGAGTGTAGGTATGGGGTGTGGTTGCAGCTGTGAATGAAGAGAAGACACCCACATTCACACCCACACCCTAACTACACTCTAAAAAGAAAGTTGCAGTACTGCACTTAAGAAAAGGTTCGGTAGAGGTACGAAACCTTTTTAGGCTCCATAGAGAAAAGGAGGCTTGGTTTTAAAATTGGAAATCTTATTTTGCTGTACTCTTTAAAAAATTCTGAAATAACGTAAAGCCCTTTTTTGACTTGAAGATTTTATCGTCGGATAATTTAAAAAAACCACCTTTTCTGCAGGACCTTTTTTTTGTTTTACACGTCCTTCGAGACCATTGAAAGGTTCTACCATGTTATCAGGTGCGCAAAGCATGGTTCTTTAAGTTATCTAGAACCTTTGATAGTTTATTAATAAACGAATAAAACTTTAGAAAGTTCAGCGGCTTGACTAAAACAATAAATGATTCCTTATGACATGTTTATTTTTAAGAGTACGGCATCCCTTTTAGCGTGCACACCAAAACTGTTCTTTGCTGGCTTGATTGCTATATTGAAGATCGGTATCATTTCTAAAATGTGCTAGGTAATATTTGTAAATATTTTCTGAATTAAAATGTCCAACGAGTGTAAAATTTTTCATAATATAATTCTTCATAATACCACATTGAATAAATGATTTGAATGCCTTTAAAGATTTTATATCGGCATAATTGCCAATAATCCAAATACCTTTCAAAAAACAAAAGAAGATGATTTGAAATCTCAAAATACTAACTTGGGAAGCAATAGAACACTTTAGCAACCAACACCATTGTGAGTTAGTCCATGTAAACCACGATCAATACTCAAGAAGCATGCTCAATGAAAATGATCAGATCTTTCTCACTTTAAGACATGTAATAGAAGCTATAGTTTTATGAATTTTGAGGCAAGCTGTTTTTAAAAATATTGAATCTTGAAATTTTAATGATTTTTTCATGGACTGGCTCTTATAATAGCGATATACATCAAAATTCATATAAGATTTTGATTACTACATTCTAAAAAATCTCTATAGAGTAAAAAATCTATAATAGGTTTATAAAAGTGCAACAATTTATAAACGTTTCATGTGCACACCAAAGTTGTCAATGTATTCTTCAAGGATACATTGGCTATTCCGATGATCGTTTAAAGATATATTGATACTTTTGATGTATGCTTAAAGGATTTGTCGATTGTTGCACTTTCATAAACTCATTATGGGCTTTTTATTCTATGGAAATTCTTTTAACGGTATGACAAGATCAAATTGACAAAAATCTAAGATTCGTTGCTGTAGAAAGTTAAAAGAGAAATTCATTCTTACCCAATGATTTTGTATTATAACTTATACAATGTGCACCAGTAATATTCCATCCTCTGCCTGTATAAATTTGTTGTTGGTCATCATTATCACCACATAGGATAAAATTATAACCAATATCATCGTATTTTAGTGTATCGAGGTAATCATCTTGAATTTGTTTTATACTCTTAATACAATTCTGGTGATTCATAATTGAATTATAACCTAGTATTTGGTGTACAACAATATTTGTAACCGGTAATGTTTTTAAAATCTCACGACTTCTATAGGGACGTGCATTCCAGCTAGATCGTTCTAATATATTGGGACAACCTACAAGATGTGAACATCAAACATGTCTATTTTGTATTTGTTCAATAGAGAATAGAATTTTTTAGTAGTTTTTTGCAAAGAATAGTTTACTCTAAATCTATCAAGTTTTTTTAGTCTTTTAGCGAAGAAATCAACTTTACATACTTCCTTGAGATCTATTAAATATAGAATTAGGGATTTGATTGAATAATCTGAAATCAAACTCAGTGGCTTTAATTGTCAATAAGAAACGAATGAATTTTAAATAATATGTTTAAAAGCCAAAATACACATATTTCGGCGCAGTTGAGGGAAGATTTCACATTTTAGCTTGTTCGAACCTTCTTTGACAAGCTTTTTTATTATCTCAGTTTTACCTTCTAGAAATGTATCGTTATCAATACAATTGTTTTTTGTGGTAAGCGTTGCCATATCTGTAGACGTTACCATGTTTGTAGACGTTGCCATGTTTGTAGACGTTGCCATGTCTGTAGACGTTACCATGTTTGTAGATGTTGTCATGTTTGCAGACGTTGCCATGTCTGTAGACGTTACCATGTTTGTAGATGTTGTCATATTTGTAGACGTTGCCATGTTTGTAGTCTTTTTCGTGGAATCTTTTTGAATAACGAAAATGAAAATGAATGTTAAAGTTAAAGCCAAAAGAATAGCGAACACCAAAAATCCAATGATGATATAAAGACAACGTTTTCGTGGTTTGAATTTTTGATGTTCTTCCACATCTTTGTTGCTATCAATAGTTGACGATAATGATGATGTTCTTGATGTTTCACAATCTGAAAATTTGATAAAATTGAAAGAGATAATTTTTTTCGAGATATATGAAGCAAAAGCATCTTACTGGCTGATTCATTTTTATTATCTTTTGGATCTTCACATTCTTCTAATTCAATTTCAATTGAAATTGATGCTGTTGGATTATCAAGATAATTTCGTTTAATTGCTATTACTTTAAAAACGGTAAACGGAAGAATTAAAATTTCTTTTTCATTCGATCTTGTTGATAAACTTTGTATATTGATAGCTGTTGAATTTTGTTTTATTAAATATTGACATAAACATGAATATTGTAATGCACAATAATCTTTAGGAGTATGTCTCATTTTGAATTGTTGACTTTCACTAGCAAACATTTCAGCTACTTTACGATCAATTGATGTTGATAAAAATGAACGATTTAATATATATTGATTTGAGAGATATTGATCTAAATCATTTTGTGTTATTCTCATACCACAATAACATAAACCTTGATATCGATATTGAGGTAAATTTCGCTGATAAATTAAGAGTCTAACAATGTGAATCAGACAATTCACAGGACGATAATTCGATGAAAAATCTTTTGTTTTATCAAAATATTGTAATATATACAAAGCCAAATGTTTATTTAATATATGATTAAAAAAATTTGTTAATGTATAAGTTTTTATAAAATATGTTAAATAATCTTGTTTTTCTATAGCTTCTTTAAAATATGCTTCGATAGTTTCAATTTGTTTACTAGTAACTTGATCTTCTGAATGGCTATTATCATTACTTTCATTTATCAGCTATTCATTTAAATAATAATGAATAAGTTCAACTAATGATTTTGATACTAAATGATGGTTATTATAGGTTTTATATAAATCAATAGCTTGACGGAATTCATGTCGTTTTCTAAGGAGATCATCTCCTACTACTGACCATTCAATATAATCATAATCAAAATTATTATTTGAAAATAGTTTCCGATGTTCTATAAACAGCTGTTTTATATGATTTATAAATGTTTCTCCATAAGATTTTAAGTTATCTCGTAAATTTTTAATGGAATGTAGAACTTCATATTCTAATAAAAGTGGTACCATATGTTGATGTCCATAATAACATGCCACATGCCAATTTGTTGAATCAGTTGAATTTTGAATTTTATTTATAATACTTATATTATCAATATGTGGTAGAATATTTTGAAATTCACCTATTTCATTTTCTTTACATAAATGATACAATAAATCAATGATATTTAGTTCATTGTCGTCATTATCTGATGAAGATGGTGATAACATTATGATGAAAAGGAAAAATCGAATTTAAAACAAATACGAATATATTTTTGACGTGCTTTTGGCATTAACTATAAAGGAAAAATAAGAATAATAGTTTAGACTACGAATTTTTCTGTTTCTATTTATTCTACATTTAAAACATTCATATTGGGAAGATATAATACTTTAATACTTACAAAAAGAAATAAAAAGTATTTATATTTGGATGAATTTTATGGTTTTTATTGCACAACTCTTTATAATTGTCGTAAATTATATCAAAACAGATGTACCGTTTAGCACTATGCTCACTTATATTTTATAGTATGGTCAAACTACATAGTAAAAAGAGCGTGTATTCTGGAACAAAAATAGAAGCGCTGCACCAAACCTAAAAAAAGTTTGGAAAATCGTAACAAATTGTGAATCGTTTGAAGGTTTTGCATGAAAAAAATGATACATATAGATTCGCTTTTTTCTATAATACGAAAATTCGGACTTCAGAAAATATCTGTATTAGTTTTTTTCGAGATCCAAACTCTCGCGACTGAGATTTTCAATTTTATTTTCATTCTTGAATATATCTTTTTATGTACACATCTACTAACTAAATTCCTAATTTAACTCTCTACCTATTTATTTATTTATCGATTTGTTTAATTATTTATCTTTGTAATCAGTTATGTAATTATCTATCCCTGTATTTATCTGTTTATTTAACAATCTATCTGTCTACTTAATTAATTATTCGTTTAACTACCTGACGAATTGTCTATCTGTTCGATAAATGGCTTGACCAACAATTTATCCAACTAGCTATATGTTCACTCTCGAAACAATATTGCTTACCAAGTATTTTTGTTTTTGTTTCACACTTATGAATCAGACGTTCTCAAATTATTCTGAAAGCTGAGGTTCTCTACCATTTGCTTGATTAAGTCATAGGCTTGAGAAGTCAACACTTTTCAGAGGTTGAACAATCAGAAGACCGTTTAATAAGATTCAGAATGTCAATTGTATTAAAAATCAAACCACAGCCGATAACGTAGTTCGAAATCCAACACTACTAGCAGGAATTTCAATATTAATCGATCTATTCGATAGGCACATCCGACCAGCAGAGTCGAATGTGCAAGTTTCAGTAGGGTACTATTCCTTTGTAGAGCGGAATCAAGAGTCTTCGGATAGTAGATCAAAGGAGCTGCTTTAACGCTATTTCTACAGACAAAACAATCGAAATAGTTTGCTAGTGATATGTTTAAATCGAAGTAGAACGAAAGAAAGTATTTCCATGAGTCTATGAAATCTCTTGAAGAAGTAGCTTATTAAGAACTTCGTGCAATCAATATATATTTTAAAAGTACTCTTTTGTTCAACTCAAAAACTGCTTCACATAAATCAACAAAACTTTCCTAATCGGATTAGACCTTTTTTTCTACAAAAAAATTGAGTAGTCTAAAATGACTTCTTATCGTTTCCGTCTTTTGGTAGTTTTTTGTGACTTATACCGAATATGACCAATATAAATTTCTTTTGCAGTCCTATGTTTTCAGGAAGTACTGCTACGAAGCCAGATTGCCTTTACAGTGTAAGTATTCTGTTTGCAACTATCTTTATAATTCTGCCAAAGAAAATAATCAATAAACGTATTAAAACTTTCATTGTGAGGATCTTGTTCCTCATCCAATCCTAGACTTCTTGGGACGTGAGGTGTGCCATTCGTCGACATGTTGTTTGCTGCTATTCTTACTTATGTTGTTGTTCTTCTTTCTGGTGCTACCTTGTTTCGTACTCTCGCGTTCACATCCTAATGGACTGTTGGTATTTTATTCTATTCTCTCGCTTGGTCTTTCATGTTGGATATGACGAATGCTTTGTGTTCGGATAAGTTTCGTGAATAAAAAGCAGGAGAGTCAAGGAGGTAAACGCGAGACTTCAGGAGTGCGTGCTTTATCGTGCTTCACTGCACTTCACTCATACTACAAATGTTTTACTTGAAGTGCTGAGGTCACACTTTTTTCTCCTTGGGAAAATCATGTCGTATGTTAAATCATTTAACAATAATAAAATAAAAAAGAAGATTTGGATTACTTTCTATGAATACGCTTCGACATTCAACTATTTTCAAAAAACAAAGTAAATAGATATGAGGATCAAGATAAGCAACTTTTTCTTCTGAACTGACATACTATCGATGTATTTCTCTTTTAAAGGTTGCTAAGAGAAGAAGACAAATAAATTTATTGCGTGCTTACCATACAGATAATGAACTTGTTGTCATTGTACTTCTTTTCTATCATAAATAATATGCAAACAATACTTAGAATACTTATATCTCTGCAATTACGTCAGCTGTTTCCTATTCTTATGGTTCCATCTTGAAAGAAGAAAAATCTTATTACTGTTTCATAATAACTGGAGGATGAAAACAACGGATAATTCATCGAAACAGTGCAGAATCACAGAAATATATGGAGGGACACATGCAATGATTTCGATTGCTTTTATATTATATATAATGATGATTTCTTACAAAATGTTCTGGTCAAACTCAAGAAGTCAAAAATCACAAAAAGTTAATATTTTAATTATTCACTTTTTGGAGCATTTAATCAATGAATCAAACGACAAAAAAATCATGGTTGAACAGATTTGAATTATTGAAAGAAATGAAATCAGTAATTTAAATTTGCTCAAAATTCCGCAACGTACAAAATAATACTGAGTCATTATTTTCGATCGAACATACAGCAAAGAACGAGACTGATCAGAGCGCAAATCGACGCTTAGGGCCTTTTTCTATCGAATTCGTAACTGGTTTATGTAGAATGGTACCACACATCGAGATGAGTATTTCATGTGATGGAACTAAATATTTCAAATGTAGCTATGAAGAGTTACACTTGGATCAAGTATCTAGTATTCGGTTCTTTTTTTTTGCACTGATGATCGTTTTTAATCTAACGTTCTGCTTGCCTAAGAATGGAAAAATGATAGATCGTATCGTCCTTTCTGCTTCTGTTATGCAGGCGTTATGGTTCAAATATGAAGCATATATTGAATTCCATAAATCAAGTGATCAGCAACTCTAGTCTGTTTTCGATGAATGTTTAAAAACGATTCTAAATATTTCAAGAGTGGGTACAGAAGTTCCCGAAGATGTACTCGGAAGGAATCGTGATCTTTGACTAGTTGCGAGAAGGATTTTCGATTTTGTAATGGACTTTTCATTTATCCTAGAATCTTATCTTTGTCTTTTATTAGAAACGATAGCTTTTTATGTCCAATACGAATACATAAAAACACTAGAAGTTTATCTAGTCTACAAACTAAGATCTGAAAGGTAAAAAATTGTCATTATATGAGTGTAAAAATATTTTCCTTAACATTCCTTTTCTATGCCATATTTTTGAAGACTACTCACTCAGCGAAAAGTGTTTTTACACGCACTAATAGCTACATTTTCGTAACAAAAAATAGCTGTATAGGAACTATTGTTTTAGGATTTTCACGATACAGAAAAACTATAAAGTTAATATAACAGTGACTTTTCATTTTCAGAGATGATATTTCATCTCATACTACTGAGTGTGGCATAAAGATTGTAAAATTTGATATTTTGCAAATATCATACCATAGATAAATCACATAATCTTGATTTTTTTTAAAGATGCACTGTGACAATCTCTACAAAAATTGTATGAACAAATTCTTATTGCAAAACAAAAAAAGTCTTCCAAATATTTCTATTATGCTAAATACGATGGGACATAGCAACGTTATATGATCCATTCAATTTGGGTATAAGAGATATCATCAGAACAAGTCAATAGGGATGTGTTCTTACCTTTTTTGTAGAGCTTCTCGCAGCGTATCTTTTTAAAAAAATCAAGGCTCTATGATTTATCTATAGTGTGATATTTGCAAAATATCAAATATTATAATATTTGTGCTGCATCTAGTATAGTTCAAATGGGACAGAAAAGCAAAAGAGAAAGTTTATTTGAATAATAATTTATGATTCTGATAATGCTGTCATGAAACTGCGATAAAAAAATAGAAGATAAAGTTTATCTGAACGCTAATTTAGAATTATATAACTGCGATAGAAATGCAGACTATAAAGTTTATTTGAATCATAAATTAAAATCTAATAATGCTGTCATGTAACTGCGACAAATAAAATAGAAGATAAAGCTTATCTAAATCGTAATTTAGAAATTTAATAAAGTTGTCACACAATTGCAGCTGAAAAGCAGATGATAAAGTTTATCTTAATCACAATTATAACTCAAGAAAGGACTTCATTGTATAAATAATGGAAAAGCATAAAATAAAAATAACTTCTATGAGCATGACATTGATGTGGGTGTGGGTGTTGACCTTATTCACTTGCACCCATACCAAGACCCTCTCTTAAAAAAATCCCAGGTAAATCACGACAGGGATTCCTCGGGGATTTGCAAGGGCGTTTACAGTGAGTCCCTATGGATTGTTCAGGGAATGACTGTATGAGTAACTATTTAATCCCTCATAAAGGGCAGTTTCCTAAGGGATATTCCGGCTTCGCTCTAGTATATGACATTTATCAGTGATATTGTCACTGAGCGATCTACCTACTTACTTATTTATCTATCTAGGGTGTGAGTGTGCGAGGTATGGTATGGGTGCGGACATGGATTTAAAGAAGATATACCCACACCCACACACAATAATCGTTCACTCATAAAGGTACAGTGCTTGTCGCTTGAATGTTTCCTTTGTTTTTTTTTCTAAGCACTTGTAATTGGCTCAATGGTTGCATAGCCGTTGAACATGCCGTAAATGTTTCAAAATGAATCAATTTTGACAAAGCAAAAAGTATACAAATAGTTAAATGGATAATTTCGATTGTTGTTCTTTTTAATATCTGTATACACATCTGCAATTCGAACCATCGCCATCTTGTCGACGACGAGGAAGAACGATGTACATGGTGTGTCAGCAAGTATTCATCATCAGTACGAATATTTGATTGACTTTTGAATATCGCTTATTCTTATGTTCCATTCTCAATGAATTGCATCAATTTGCTTAAATCATCGAAAAAAAAGAATATATTAATTGAATGCGATGGATTCATGAAAGCTCTGTAACAGAACAGTGCATGAATTCTATTCAGAAGTAAAAACTTATCAAAAATTATATTAGAATCATTTTATTTTCTTCAGAAAGATACAAATATTCGTGGTGTTAGCAAAAATAATACAATGGTAAATTTTTTTCAAGGTATGGATGAATAGTTAAATAAAAATTAAACTCTTACAATATGTCATTGAAAGTGTGAAAAATAAAGTCATTGTCGGTGTTTCACATCGTGCAATAACAATAATAAGTACCTGGAGATGGTCTTAAATAATATACATAATATCCATTGCAATTCGTGGCACTTATTGGTGAGACTGGACTGGCACATGAACCGCCAGTATAAAAACAAACATTTCCAACATTGGTGGCACCAGCGGTCGTCGGGACTGTACCATTCCACCAACCACCATAATAGCAATCACACGCATATATCCACGTAGTGGGTGATATAGTCGAAAGTTGGTTAGTGCTAGTACTGGTAAATCGATACCAGCCAGAAAGACTGGTATCAGAATATGCACTCCAAACTGTATTGCTATAGGCACGATTTGTGTCTGGAATATTTGTATAAGTATAGCATTGAGATGGAAGGGTGATAAGAGTTGAAGCTGTTGATACTGAAAATAAACAATGAAAAAGTGTAGCAATATTCAGATTTGATTGAGACTAAATTTTACTGCCTCTTTAGAAGAAGCTTATCTGGTTAGAAGTGAATATTATTTTAACTTTGTTATCATAGTGTTCTTTTTCAAAAGACGACTCAAAGTATGGAAAAATACAACATACTTAAAGTTCAATCTTTTTGAAGGAAGAGGATAACATAGACAGAACCTGAATTTTTCTCAAGATTTTAAAAGATTTTGCAAACATGATATATGATCAGATTTTGTTTACAGCATACTTTGTTTCTAGCATTCTCAAACATAAAAGAGAGACAACTAAAAGGACTCACTTGATGTTGATGCTGTTGTTGTAGTACCTAGAAGAACACAGAATGCAGATAATGTCTATCTCTATTTAGAAATTTCTGTGTTTCTCATACTAGACGAGTTAGCATATAAGGTCGTTATCACAGCCAATGGTATTCCACACACAATCAAGCCAACCAAGAGAAAGAAGATGTGTGATATGTTCAATTTCGAATATAATTTGCTAACAATACTAAAAGAATCGATACTCCTATGCCTAGAAGATTTGTTTCACATGAATTATACCTTGATGATTGTTCGCCAAGAGTCATTGGATTGATATTGTTGGCGGTGAGAGCAGCAGGAGACATCCAAGCATCTGATTTCACCATCTGAGATGCGGACGAAGACGCATATTGTGGTTCAATGCGAGAAACACTCATTACTCGATTATCATAGGGTGGTTGACCAAACTGACTTGTTCGATTCATAGTCATCTGTTGTGAATATCCTCTATCGAACATGCTGTTTCTATTTGCAGCGGTCGCTGGCACTAATGAATGGTCAGTTGGATTATTTGTTGAAAATGAAGGATAAAATTGGTTTTCATTAAAATCCTGCAATAAAATTTAGAGAAATAACACAATATTTTTAGACTATGTTCTGCTGTATACCATTGAGACTGCTTTTCAAAGATGAGAAGAAAGAATGGACAAACAATATTTTATTTAAATCTGAAAGAAATGTTGTGTTTTTTTGTTGTTATTTTATATGCTTTTTTGTTCATCAATATGTGTTGACTTTCGATCTCATTTCTAGGATTTCTACGCTTGTGATGAGATCGAGAGACAGTATAGAATTCAATTTTGTTTCGAATTCTGAGCAAATTTTTTGGCCTGGCTGAGAGTGTGAAGTGGAGATGTGAATGTAAATAGAAGGCTGACGTCTATAACTACACATACATTCACCCTTCAAATACATGAGAGAGAATTTTTTGCTTGAGAAAAGCAAATTTCTTCCTGATTTCATACTGTGGTTGTATATTAAATTTTCTCTAAGGAAGATTATTTGAGGCATTAAAATGACCAGAGAGCTGATCGAAATTGCTGATGAGAAACAGATCCCACTGGATAAAAGGATTGGCTCTATTGGGAAAAATACGTAAATGTGAAGGCAGAATACGAAATAATCATGACAGGACGAGTAGATATATGAGGAAAACAACTCTTGTTTTCTCTTGTTTGTATTAGTATCCTTCTTACAAACAATAGAAGCAACTTCTGATCCTGTTCTTCCTATGCTATCACTACCAACTTGAAGTGTCTCAATCATAGACTGAACATCGGATCTGTGTATGCGACTTTGTGGAACTGATAGATTTCCAACTTCTATAAGAATTGTCAAATTTATCAAAGAGTTCTGTATAATGTTTATAGAAGTAAAATCATGAATCGGTGAGAATATCGATGAAATATTTTGCACATTCCTCTCTGATATGATTCAGTCAATCATAATCAAACTAACTAAAATTTGAAAATCTATTAGATCTCTAATCTATGCATAACTGCGATTATTTGTTTTGATATAGATGCTAGATTTGTCGTAGAACTGAGATCTATCCAATTTATATGCTTCCGATTAGTAACTCGGTGATTTTGTGAAGTTACTTAATTTACTATGTTCGGGTGAATAATGTAGTCAAACATTTGTGAACAGTCAGATGTCATTTTTCTAAAGGGAATAGACTATCAGAAGGTTTCGTACTCTGAGACATAGTTTAGTTCATTTTCGAAGAAAAAATATGTTCGAGCATCTTTTTCAATACGTCTGCCAAAATGTCTTACAGCGCGCAGGACTTGACTTCGATAAACATTAAGAGTTGTCATACTACATATAATATCTGTATGGATTTTACTCCACATTAGACTCATTTGAGCTATTTTACTTTAAGGCAATATTTCACTATGTAATATAACATATGGGAATAGAGAAGATCATAATGGAGTCGAATAGAAATTAAAGATATCTCGAGTGTTGAAGAAGATCGTATCGTCAAGAGAATATATCTATTAGATTTTATGGTCGGGAAGTTTTTTATAACATACCTAACATCAATTATAGCTATAAGAAGAAATTGAATTCTTCTCGTTATAAGCTGGTGTATTGTGTAGTGTGTTGGAAACAATTGCAATCATGTTTTTCTTTCATTTGATGTTGTTCGACTTCATGTAAGAGAAGGTATTCAATAGAAGAATGAGCGAAATAAGATAAAGGTTTGATTGCATTCCAATAGTTTGAGCAATGTATTTTTTCTTGATATTAAATCAAAACAGATGACTACAGGTGTGCAGAACAAAAAATAATGATTGATTTTGACTTTGTATAAACATTCGGTTACTTACATCAGTTCTCATTATGCTTTCTACAACTCGATTTTGATTTG
>CAJNOL010002269.1:0-18463 GCA_905250125.1 Rotaria sordida | reverse complement strand
GGTGTGGGTGTAGTTCATTTCTTCACTCACACCCACATCCACATCCACATCACACATCCTATATCCATACCCGCACCCACATCCTATATCCATACACACACCTACACTCATCCATACACACACCTACACTCATCCACACCCACACCCACACCCACAATATTTAGATATATGAAATGTAAAGAATATGACAATCAAGTATCACTTCAAAGTGCTACGTTTTTCTTTTTTTTTTGAAAATCTTACTCATCAGTAGAGAACTGCGGGTCCTTCCAGATCCGGGCCCGGGTCCGGGTTCGGGTCTAAACCTAAGAGGGAAGTTAGACCCGGTCTGCATTAAGTTATGAATGGAAATATATAACAATAACAATTGAAGTTAACAAAATTGAAAAAGAAACAGTCAGAAATAATTTTACACTCATTTGACCTTTAAAGTCTCCAACGAAGAGCTAAAATTGTGTTCCCTTTTCTGTTCATGTACACATAGGGTGTCAAATATTGGTGAAAAGAGGATCGGGTCTAGACCCGGACGGGTCTGGGTCTAGACTCAGCCGGGTCCGGGTCGGGTCCGGGTCTGAAAATTTAGTTTTTTCGGGGCCCGGGTCCGGATCCAAAAAAACATGGACCCGCAGCTCTCTAACCCACACACCCTTACCCTCACTACTGCGGCACATTTTCTCCAGTATGACAACGGCACATTTTGTGCGACAACGGGACACATTTTTCATTGTTTCTTTTGGAACAGAATATTTTGGCTTTTTCTAATTCAATTCCATTTAAGAATTTCACTTTTATTGAATTATTCCTATTCTGAAAACTAAATCAGATCAGATCCTCGGGTCTGTCCGATCTCGAATTGATTCGATTTGTATCAAACTGCGTCAGGTAGTCCTCTCCGCACTATCATGGATTCAGATGGACATATTTTTGATTAAAAAAGGATCAAGAGATTATCTAGAAAAGGGCGTATTTCGAAACATTATGTATTTTAGTCAAATCATGTTGTTCATATATCGTTAAATGTGTATTAAAAAACGGTAAACGAATAGTCAGTCAATAGAGCAAAAATAATTTATATACGACACAGAAAATCACAACATAAACGCGACACATTTAAACTTAGTTTGTATATGCATTGAAACTCGTAACAATCGATATTTAATTATGATTAAGTGCATTATTTTGATGTTGATGAAACATGGTCAATGGTTAGCTCGATGTAGTTGTCTTGTTCCTACAGTGGTTCATTTGTAATGATTTGTGTAGGTAGGTTAGTGCTGTTCCATGGTTCATCTTCGTGACATAAAAGCCACTCATCTTGATTAAATAATGAGCATTGTTCGGAAGGATCGATAGTGGTACTGAAACAGAAGAGCAAGTAACGAACTGAGTTTACAATTCGTAGTTTCTTACCGTGTCCCCAGTGATATATCCCTTTCCGTGATCGAAATTAAAAGTAGTTCATTATTACGACTTAGAATGAGACGATTAACTGTTGCTTGAATGAGTGATGAAAGATTTTCGATAAACAGATTCTCAATAAGCTTTCCTTTATCAAGTCGATACATTAGTAGCATCGAGTCTGCTTTAGATATTGCAAAAAGATACTTCCCATTTTTCGTCAAACACAGGGCATCACATGATATTTTCAGCTGAATTATACCTCGCAACATCTCTTTGACATCATAAACTATGAGCGTATTTGTAGTTTTGTCAAGCAGAGCGAGATGGTTGCTATTTGTTTGTAGAAGGTCAGCACGTTCTAAAGTAATTATTTGCTGCATACTATTGATGTACTGTAAGTGAACTTGATGATAGGTGTCATGAAAAACTAGACCAGTTGATACGGCATGTACTTCTGAGACTTTTATATTCTTATCAAGCTGCAATGGATAGTATATGATTGTTTTCTCATATGGCTTCCAAACAGCCAATCTGCTGTGATCGTCCGATAAGATAAATAATGTTGATTGTTCAGATATAATGCTAGTCAATAACAAACAACATTGGAATTCAATATAAGCGATTCGGTGTATTCCAAATGGAAGCGTAACGTTGATTTTAAATAGCTGCTGTGTGAGACTATCAACAATAATAAAGGAGGACTCTAGTGAGTATATTTTGACAAAATGATGTTGGAATTTTGTCGATTTGAAAAGAAGCTCTGGTGTAGAAGAAACAGAATGTATCGAAAGATTGTCCTGACAGTCTAAGATGAGAATAAATGATGAAATGATGGCATATTGACAGACTCTATTTACAACATGAAATTGTGTAAAATAAGAGAGACGATCAAAAAACGTATATAGCCGCAGTATACTAAAAGGTAAAATATGCTTCGACACCACACATGTAGCAAGTGACAGTGCTACTCACTCTTTCATTTCATTGAGTGTCGTGACGAAGTCTCCATGAATCTGTATACGGTCTATCTTATCTCTGCACACGAAATTTTGTCGAAAAGGTATTGATTCTTTAGGTAAATAAGCCATAACTGTGGCATAATATTTGCGGAGCTCGCCATTCTCAAGCGCGCAATACACAGTAATGCCACACTCGTCATCTATCAAAAGGAAAAACCCGTGAGAATTAACATTTGAACCTGAACCACACTTACCAATGTTGCACACGCAGTGGCAAACATTTTGGTCAACTGAAAAACGAGCTTGAGAACGATACATGTGTATTCCACTTTCGCATTTCCATTCAAATATTTGAATCTCTGATGTATTTTGCTTGATGAAACAAACAAATTCGTCAATGAATGTTCCTGCTGTTCTGCAAATTGCATGCCACTCTCCTGGAATGACGAAATAATTGCCACAGGAATGAAAAATAATTGCAGAATCTACAGTCAACCATATAAGAGCGCTGTTAGGCTTGGAATTAGTCAGGGAGCTATGAAGAAACACTGTGTCATTTATGGGAGGAAAAATGTCTATTTCCTTGAAACAACTGTTCTCAGAAAGATTAAAATTGTATAGATAAATACACGTTTCATTTTCGGTATAATAAATGTCGTTTTCAGAGTTAAGAAGAATACTCTTGGTTCCAGGTTTTTCTTCCAATACACCCATACGAATAAAGTGCACTTGGATCTCTTCATTGAACTTAGTTATTTCAGCAGCTAAATAATGAGTGACATTAGTTTCAAGCGTAACTTTGATTATCACATCATTTTCGGTTTTGAAGGTAGAGCATTGTTGTATAACTTTGTCGAACGGATGCTGTCCAACCAATTTTGCCGTAACACAATCCCAAATCTCTAACAGCTTACTGCCTTTTGAGCAAACTAGCAATGTACCCAACTTCACAAGTTCAACATGTATTAAATCTTCAATGTTCAATTTCAACACACACTTTTTACGTTGACCCCAATGCAGTACAATAATGGACTGTGCGGAGTACAAGCAAATGTAAGACTCTCCGTACTTGAACGATGTAAACTCATTTGAAGACAGCTCATACTCGTCGATTTTACCAGTCAAATAAAATTCTTCTAGATGAAAGCTGACAAGTTTTTCGGGAAGAAGTACCAGTAAATTACCGGATACTAGATCTATATTGATGGCGGAGACAATTCCAACCACATATCTACTCATGCACATGCCAGAAGATTGTGCACCATTATCGATCATATACAGTGCACAATGAGCTAGGCACTGTTTAAATAGGTTAAAGATTTTTTCTGGTAATATATCAACAAGTGGACCTAACCGAGCAGATAGCTCAAATGCAAAATTGTCGGGATATTTGTCAAGAACAAACGAGCAAGCTTCATATTGTAGAAGAAGAAAGCGAAGTACTGGATAGAACCAATCACTAGCACGTAGGCCACTTATTTTATAACAGTGCAAATAGCTGGATAAAAACTCGTAGTCATACAGAAACCATGGCTCACAGCAAAGATCACTCATATGCATACAAAGTTGATTGATTCGTCGCATATTGTATATTCGACCTTTTCCTTTGACTGTTCTTTCGTAAGGCAATTGCTTATTAAGACATCGGTTCACACGAAGAGAACGACTCTCATATTTCTTGATGAGCTTTTCAGATGTGACTTCAAAAGGCAGATCATGTAGATTGGGGAAAAGTCCAACGTTACCCGCATAATAAGCACGCCGAATAATCTCGACTTGTCTTGTGTCATTCCTACCAAATTCCTGGTAGTCTTGGAAACTTCGATGATAACTATAAAGAAATACTGTTTAAAAAGAGTTCTCTGTTAAAATAAACACCACCACCGAAGTAACCGCTTAGTGAGAGACCTACATTTAGAACATATTCAAGTGGACATCAATTGCTCAGTTATGTGTTCAACTCAGTTCAAACTTACAAAAATTTCGACACAATTGAAAATAACTCTCAAAACAGGTTACCGCTTAAGGTGTACTAGGTTGGAAATAATATTTTGCCAGTGGGTATTGCTATGATTTCAAATAGAGTAAATAATGAGTTTTACACCAAAAGAACGCCCGTCAAAAATGGGGTTTATTGGTACTAAACAGTAAGGGTTATGCAAATTTTCTTATGCTGAAGTATCTAAATTTAGGAAATTTTTTCAACCCCTGGGCTTGAGAAAATTTATTGATGAGATAAATTTCGAATGAAATATGATAGAAATTTTTTTTTTGTGAAACATAATCTGAAAGGAGTATTGAGGTGTATAGGATAGAAATTTTAGACCCGCACCCCGCCCCGTCCGCCGCACAGTCGTGACAGATGAATTTTCGGAGAGCCAAGGACAGGTTTTCCAGATGTTACAGACGTGACAGACAAATTTTTAGAGCATCAAATACAGGTTTCAGAGGCACCACAAACGTGACAGGCAGGTTCTAGAAGCATTAGAGCCTGTGTGGCAAAGGGGAAAGAGCGAGACTTCGGGAGTGCGTACTCCCTTCATACTCCCTTTGTACTCTCTTTGTACTCCCATTGTACTTCCAGCGTACTCCTACTGTACTCCCAGCGTACTCCTACTGTACTCCCAGCGTACTCCCATTATACTTCTACTGTGCTCCCCTGATATTCCCTGTAGTTCTCTGCAGCCACTATACCCCCGTACTTCTGTACCCTCCTTGTGCTTCAGAAAGATTTTGAAGTGGATGAAGTCTCACTTATTCTCCCTTGCCGTGTGGTAGGTTTGTTCAGCACTATCGATTATTAAAAATATCAATAGAGCATCCGGAATAATATACCGATAAGAGTATGTTAGAATGGGTTAGTTATTTCGAAGTTTCTGGAAGCTCACAAGGTACGAGGAAGAACTTCTCATTAATTAAGAAAGAAAGTTCGTCAATTTGACTGGAAAGATTAGGGAAGTTATGTTTTACATTTTTAATCCCATATAGATTGCGCTAACAGCTTGGTTCATTGTATAAGGAATACAATCAATAATCAGTACGGTGACTATTAGCAGTGGTTACGGCATGTAGTCGAGATGGATTCGAGTACAGAAGAGTTTCAAATAAATCAGTGTCGGTTTCTATGTTTGTCAAAACATCTGAAATGCGCTTTTTGAATGTTTCTTCAAGACAACGGGGTTAAGTTTTGGGGTAATGATATTTGGCCTGGAAACTCGCCTGATTTCAATGTAGCAGAACACATTGGAACATTGATGAAGGATGAAGTTGAAAAAAGATGTTATCAGAAACTGGGCATTCCTGTCTGTTACCTAGAAGAAACACTCAAAAAGCACGTTTCAGATGTCTTAACAGACATGGAAGCCGACACTGATTTATTTGAAACTCTTCTATACTCGTATTCATCACGACTACGTGCTCATGGTAGGTGGTGATAGAAGTGATCTATGATCTTGAACGAAGTGGCAAATTTTTCTCATAAGTTTTTATAGGTTTTTCCAAAGTTTTAAAGGGTATATACTGTGTTCTTTACGCATTCCAACAATAGAGACCAATCAAGTTCTTTGCATCTTTTATTAATGTAACCGTATTTTTCATTTATTTTCGAGTCGAATATTAGATAACATCCTATTTTCATAAAATTTCTTTCAGCTTTTAACGGTGCACAATTTTGAACAAAACTAAGTGAACGCACAATAACACGAGGTGAAAAGACATTTGATATCGAATCAGAATCGTTAGTGTATTCTAAATGAATATCATCATCTAAATTGGATAACACTGAATTCATAACTTAGCGTTCAGATTCAGCCTGAAAAATTATGAGATTAAGACGCACAAACGTCAATTTGGATCGTTATTATGTTCGTTGTTCACTCTATCACATTGGTTTGAATACGGACGTATAGGAGAAAAGATAATATGTGGAATGATGTTATCGCCGTTTACCGCTTTTTCTTCATTTGTTGCTATGCAGAACAAAAGTGATGCCTTTTTTCAGCGTGAAAACTTCAAAATAAAACTTTTTATGTCACAGGGTATAACATGATGAAAAATTTCTATCTTACCCCCCCCCCCCTCTGCTTTTTATATGTTACTCTCTCCTGCGAAGGGCAAGGCAGAACTGGATACAGGGGATGAGTGCTCTTCCCTGTGGACACCTCTTGTTGTCGATACAATAAAAAAGTGACTTAGTGCTAAGTATGATCACACTTTGAAAGCAGCGTTAGAGTTACTTACCTAGTCAAATTTAGTCAAATACAAATTCTGTATCAGTTGAACCCAGTTCCTGTCAAATCCTGTCAAGTCCTAATATAGGTTTGGATTTGAACTAGAGTTTGACTGCAGTGAGATTTGGCGCATTCCTAGATCTTATCATAGGAATAGTTATACTAAGTCTATCATAGATGAAGAAGAAGTCGAATTCAACTTCATTTAGAATAACGGGTGATGCAAAAGTTCCTGCAAAAATGTCGCCTCATTTTTCATCGACTACAACATGGTTTATAAAAATAAAATATACCTATTTAGTATCCACATTAAAAGCGCTTTCTAACTGTATGTTCAAAAAATTTCTATTAGGTCTTGCCTTTGAGTAACGGGCACGTCCTTAAAAGACACTAAAATGTACTCTGTAAAAAGTAACCCACGATGATTGCTGCAGAAGGAAAGGCTATTTCAGTGTTTTTCGAATATCTTCTATATGTTCCATCATATATTGTTGCTCTTTTCCCATTACATTCGTCGTCTAATTCTCTACAAACTTGGCAGAAAATACTATGGCATTGCTTCAAAATTGGTTCCTTCTACCGCAGTCATCGTGCCTGCGTTTTACAGCTGTTGTATATTTCAGTGTCATCTAAGGATGTGGCGATTACTGAAAGGCAAGATATTCTATAAATTTTTTGAACATACAGGTAGATAGCGCTTTCAACGTAGATTCTGAACAGGTATTTTTTATTTTTCCAAAACATGTTATGGTGTGGCTGATGAACAATGAAGCGATATTTTGCAGAAACTTTTGGATCACCCGTTATCCGATCCGATTTGGCCTCTGCTATTTACAGGAGACTTTTAAAAGAATCTCGGATGTCTGAAGCAATTGATTAACAAGGGCTTTTCCTCCGATATCATTACTTGATCCAATAATGCAAGAGAAATACGGAAAGTCAATCGTTAGCCAATCATTGTTCTCAATGTCTGCAATTGCAATTATCCGGAACCGAGTTTCTCTGTAATGATACTCTTAATAATGGAATGATATCCTAACTACTAACACTTGTAGTGATGTCTTCTATTGATTGCTAGTGTCCATAGTTGCTACATATCGTTTTCAATATGTTTTGAAGTCAAAGTATTCAATAAATACTAGTCTAATTAGATTAATTAATAATTATAGTCACTTTTCTTAGCGTAGGTACCGATTAATGCAACTTTATTTTGGCACTCTTCACTTGGACATATGTACTCACTAATATTTGTAATGATCGGATAATGTTTTACAATCTCTTTTGTCAAAATACGTTCAAAAATTTCGAAAATATATATCACTTTCAGAGAGCAAAAGGAAGTAAGTCTCTAATAAATGAAAAAATCCAAAGAGAAAAGAGAAGACTTCCGTGTTTTAATTGCCCTTAAGCTGGGATAGAGGCATGAAAAAGTACAACAGTAGTAGGAATGTAAAACGTGAGACTACAAAGAAGTAGGCATAAACTAGCTGGAAGTCCAAGAAAATACTGAGATCTCGCTTTTTCGCTCTTGAAAAAATCCCATTCTAGTTTAAATCTAATCAGGTCCTTTCTTAGTGTCAAACTAAATTCAATTGTTCGGCTGTTCATTTTTAGGTTTTCTTTTTCTATTCTCCATTTTCGTTTGTTGATTTTCCCCTATTTCCTTGTCCATCTTTGGTTCTTTTCCTCTACTAGCTGCTAATTGTCAGGATTTACACATTGATACTTATCTACGTACTCTATGTTGATAAAATTCTCTGGATGACAACGAAGACAATAGAATACAATTAAAAGATAAACTCACAAGTAAACAACGCATGTATTGTCGACGGTTTTCTCCACGAGATACTTAGACATATCATTTCGAATACGGATCCACAGGCTACCTGGCAACCGGAAAATATCAGTTGGCGGCAGATAATGAACAAAGACAGAGCGAACCACTTCATTATCAGCGCTAAGCATGTCTTCTAACTCTATCTCGCTCAGACCACCAGCTTGCTTTAAATATGCCATAGCTCGATAGAAAAAGACTTCACCATGTTTTTCGGATAATCGTGCATACAAATATTTAATAGCACTTTTTGTCGTCACTACCTTTGAAAAGTCAGAATGAGGATTAGTATCAAATGAATGCCACGTAACGGTAAATTCGTAAATCAGTGAGAGAAACAACGCAGTGGGCATTGCTACATGATATTCCATTCGAGGTTTAAGTTTTGGCTGTAACCATTCCATTTGTAGTGGTGTGAGACGTCGCTGATCCCGTTCCAGCCATGACTGGAACATTCGATGTGCTGTGGACTCATCCAGTTCTGTTATTTCAATCATAGTGGCATTGCCGAAAAGAGATTTTAGTCCTTCGAGAATTTCGTAATCTTTTACTTTGTCACCGGCAGCGTTCGAATCCTAGAACATTATGCTTGATGTATTGCATTTAGCACATAAAGTAAACAGCTAGAATTTACTTCAAAGATCAGGATTTTTCATTTATTATGTAATGACTAGGAGAATGAAGAATTTATTCACTGTCAAGTAATACAAAATTCAGTTTATACGAAAATTCTTATGAGATATGAAGACTTCACCAATCTAACTTTTCTCAAATCTATAAATTGGCTCAGTTTTAATGAATTTTAGACCATCGCACATACTGAGGTAATGCCCAGCAAAAGAATTCTTATATCACGTTTCGTTTCAAGTGAGACTACCAAAAAAGAATTTCTCAGGAAACTGAGAAAAAAGGGTTCCGAGTTTAAGAAATCGAAACGAACTTTTGGGTTACACTCAGAAACCTAAGAATGGGTCTTCTACAACGAAAAAACTGTGGACATTGATAAATTCCGGAACAATTCAGCACTTTTGGAAGAAATAATCCATTTCCAAAAACTGAAAACCCTCTTTTCTCGGTTTTCTGGGAGACGGATCCTTTTACAGTGTATATGAGTTTTCGTAAAAAAGAGACTCCACATCAGATTTTAATAATAATATCGAAATAATCAGATTCTCTATTAAGATTTTCCTAAAAAGTGGAATTTATCTTGCATCTAGTGCATTTTTTTAATTCCTAGCTTTTTTTCAGATCTTTTGAAAAACATTTCAGGATCTTCTTTTTATTTTTTTATGCGTATGAGAACTTCTACTGGAACGATTGCATTGAAAATTTTAGCAGCATAGATAAAGAAAAAGCACAATCTATGAATGTTTTGAAATGTTTTGAAGTATGTTTTAAATATCCCACGGATGAAGCTACTTGATGAGGCATCACGATATTAAATTAAGGGTATGGGCGTAGACGACATGTGTAGTTAAAGGGAATAAATACATTAGCACCCATAAGTAGTCTCTCATAGGTGGATACCTTCTGGATGGCATTAAATGATGAATACACATTTCAGGATATTAACTAGAGTAAATGCTCGATCAGAATTCGATAGACAGTAGACGAAATACTCACTTTCGCCAATTTTTCATTCTCGTTTTCTTTAGGTATCACTGGTATTGTGGATAAAATGCACTTGACATTTTTTGGGTATACTACGGGCAACCATTTTGAACAATCGTAATACTCTACTTGCAATTGATCGATAGAGTCGAAAAGAATAATGAGCATCTCATTTGTCGGAATTTGAGTCAAAATCTTGTCAAATTTTTCCTTCAACCTTTGAGTAGTCATTACATCGTCGATAGGAGGCATTTCAATATCATAAATGATGCAAATTTGTCGGATGATAGAGGTCAAAGGTTTACGAATGTCGTTCGATAATGGTGTTGCGCCGAGAAAGCGAATAATGACGGATATGGAGGCCGGATTTTCAAACCATTTGGAGGCCTAAACAGAGCGGATGAATACCCATAATAGTCTAGAATATAATTCACCTGAATCGCTATCTGAGCCATAATAGACGACTTTCCAGTACCAGATTTGCCAAATATTGTGCATGGTCTTTGCGAGGTATCCGATAAAACAAATGTTTTGACCTACAAGCAGTGAAATAGGCTTTAAGAAAAAAACGTTTCGCTTACCTTCTCTAAAATATCGTCTCGTGAACAGTATCGTTCATCGAGCATTTTACATTGAATTGAGTGTTCCAGAATTTCATCGTATAATAAGTCTTTTGGCCGGTTTTGCGTGAAATGATAGTCGATTTGTCTTTTGAGAGCTTGATAGAAATTTTCTTGAAACTGACTTAAGTATTTACGTTTGCTTTCTTCATCGCTCCAATTGACCTAATAAAAAAAGGCTACTTGACTTGACAAAAGATGAAGCTTATTTCTACAAACTCGATAAGTAAATACATTTTCTGGAGGTAGCACGCTTCGAATCAGCGATTTTGTATCATCAAGTAGCTGTTGCGTTTGGTCATCCGTATCGATAAACTTTGATTTAATCTTGGTGCCAAAATTATCAATATCTATCAATTCTCGGAAGAAAGCTACCATCCTCTGTGACATTTTTTCGTTGTTTTCAAGTGCGCGATGAATTTCTTGACTCGTAACTTAATGTTTCACTACAAATGTGTTACGGTATATAAATAACAACATAAGACTCACCGGAAATGTGAAAATCTTTATGTTCATTTTCGTTAATTATTTTCTGCTGTAAGCAAAGATTCGAGGCACGGCGCAGGATATTTTGAAGCTTCGGATTATTTTCAGTCCACAACTTTTTTGTAGCTGAATCGATTGGTCGAAGAATATAGACAGGTTCAACAGGATTTTCGTCTAGTTGAAACCATTCATCGATAAGCGCAGCTTCTTCTGTAGAAAGTACGCTTGAAAGACCTTTAAAAACGCGTTGTGCAATGCGTACTGGCAGCATTCGTCCTCCATAACGATGACTCAGTATAATCTCAAAATAGAGATTTCATACTTCGCGAATACTGTCAATAACACGAAACTCACTACACAATTCGTAGCTAATGAAAGACTACAACACCGATCTAGCTCTTGCAGGCACGTGTCAACAGTAGAATGATTATCTACACTGTGGTCTGGAATACCCCATCGCATGTCAGAATACTGAAAAAACAAAATTCAGATTCATTTTATGTGGGATATAACTCAATATAACAGACATAAAATGGCGTATTATATGTTTGAGCGCAGTATTCTCGTAACTTTGGGTAGATATTTTTGATGAGTGCGTCACGTTCATCGATGGTATCTAGAAATAAGAGCTATGTTCGTTGTTCGAAGTCAAATCCACTAACCTGTAAAAGTTGAACTCACGAAGATTCGCACCGATGTCGACCTGCGACTGAAGAGGCTATCAAATCGGCCACGATACATCAATTTATCTTCCATTGTCGTTAGTTTGAACTGGAACATACTATATATTACGTCACGGTAATTTGTAGATATCTTCGCATAACTTGAATTTCAATAACATAAAATGACTATTCATCTGAAGGAACATAGTACTCATGGAATAAAGGATAAAAACAGAAGGAACAAGAACTCGCTATTAGAATGAAAAAAGGCGTCGTGGAGACGCTTTTAGTGTTCTTTGAAAACGTGCTTTCAGGATGTGGATGTGGGTGGGTGTGAGTGTGGGTGTGGGTGGGTGTCGGTGTGGGTTTGGTGTAGGGGGGTGGGGGTGTGGGTGCGTGGGTGTGGATGTGTGTGTCGGTGTGGGTTGGGTGTAGGGGGGTGAGGGCGTGGGTGCGGATGTGTGTGTCGGTGTGGGTTGGGTGTAGGGGAGCGAGGGTGTGGGTGCCTGGGTGTGGATGTCTGGGTGCGGGTGTTCGTGCGAGTGTGTAATAGTTAAAAAGTCCCACCCACACCCACACCCCATAATAGAAAAATGGCTGGAAAATATGCCTTGAATTAGTTCTTACAACTAAAAACATTGTCACATTTGTAAAGAATATTGCACAGAAGGCAGCAACATGTTATTCGACAGAGTACATGATGCTATTTAAAATGCGCTAGTTTTCGCGTATTTCATGTGTCTTTTCATAATTGAATTTATTAAAAATAACGAATACTATATCTAATTACGACTGAACCTATTCTGAGTATCACATTAAAACCGCACTAAATACGTTGCTTTCGAAATAGTAATTATACAGTTTTGTTCAGTTTTTGATGCTCTTTCATGTGAAAGAGTTGGAATTTAAAAATAAATCGGAATTTTATTAATTAATTGCTAATTATTATTAACTATGAATTAATTAATTAACGCTAATATCAGTATAAGTGCTTTATATCAAAATGTGGCCCATTAAATTCTGCATCGAATGGTATATAGAACATCTTACAGCTGTCGTGAAATAATGTAAAAATTAATCAAATGTTAAAAGTGTGCTAAACTTTTTTCCGCTGGAGAAAAACTTTTTTTCTAATAAAAAATTAAAAACGTGTACTTCAGAAAACGTTTATATCTCAGTTTTATAGGCCGTTCTGAGATCTATTGAAATCACCATTTGGATATTTTCAATAAGCTATCCTTGACGAGAAATTTAAAAAATAAGTGTGCTAAACTTTTTTCTCCCACCTTATGTTGCTTATCCTTGAATAAGTAAAACAGTACATGCCGACGATCCGGTGCTTTGAAACTAATGTCCGTTTCAAAATAAAAGAGTCCTGAGTATTTTTTGAATAACTTTTGATAGGAAAGAGATAGGGAGCTGCGGTTTTCATCATTCGAAAGAGCGATGTCCGAGCCGTCGATCGGTATAGAACTCATAAAGACAAAAGATGTTTTTTTATAGGCATCTTCTAATCAATATTTTTTTCTTTGCGTATTTTCATCAATTTTCAAAATAATCTCAACTCAAATTATGTCAAAATGTAGCTCGAATCACACTGTTTTCGCTATAAATTTATGACAGTTTTCATTATCTCTCAACTGCTTATTGTATGTGGATTGAAAAAAAATAATTATTAATTTTATAATGAAAAAAGTGTGATTCGAGCTACATTTTGACATAATTTCAGTTGAGATTATTATGAAAATTGATGAAAATACGCAAACAAAAAAAATGCTGATTAGAAGATGCCTATAAAAAAAACATCTTTTGTCTTTATGAGTTCTATACCGATCGACGGCTCGGACATCGCTCTTTCGAATGATGAAAACCGCAGCTCCCTATCTCTTTCCTATCAAAAGTTATTCAAAAAATACTCAGGGCTCTTTTATTTTGAAATGGATATTAATTATTCTTCACTCGAGTCTATATATAAAAGAACCACCATAGATGTGCCATAAAGAATATTCACTAAGATGAAGGCGAAAATAAAACTAATGTAAATTCTATTGTTCTATTTTCCTGTATAAAAGCCTTAATAACTATCGGGGAAGCATATACCAGAAAGAAAACATATAGACTAACTTGTTGAATTCGCCTCATGAAATGCTGGAGAAATACACCAGAAATGAATCTGAGAACAAAAATAAGCTAAATTAGTTTATTCGATTTTTCTAATTAGATGCAGAAAATTATCGTCGACATGAATAAAGCAAAATGAAACTAAACAAAAGCAATCGATTCCCTTTTCTATAATATGATGCTCGACAACTAATGGATAACTAACCTACGGTGCGAAAGTCTTGGCACAAATTTGTTTTTCTTAAATCTTTATGAGGAAAAGCCTTACTGTTTGACAAATAATATCAAAAGAAAGTACAAACAGAGATGTTCTACAAATCAAAATGAGCAAGCTGCATATGGTCCTTTATTAACGATTTTTCGAAGTTGTTTTGTGATAGGCGAAAACATGACTTGTACAGACGTCATATCGATTTCTTGCAGGTTTTGACTTATTCTTGTTTTCAACTGGTCAATAGTTTTTGCTTCTCAATCATTAGTGTACACTTTGTCATCCAAAATTCACCAAATTGTTTCAGTAGGACGTGCCTGAGAACAGTTTTGAGGATTATTTCCTTTTGGCACTGCATCAATGTGGTGTTCTTCTAAAAACTCAATTACACTTGATGCATAATGGCTTGTTGCCAAATCAGACTAGAATAAAACCTTGTCGGTTTTGTGGCAGCTATTAATAAAAGGTATTAAACGTTCCTTGATGCAATGTGTGAGATATTGTGGTGTTATTGATTTCTCGCTTTTTTTCTGCAAAAAATGGTTCTAAGACGCCTTTTTGAGATACAGCAAACCAAACCAAAAGCTTAGCACAATATTTTTAAAGCCGCTTGAATTTCACATCTGGTGGTGTGATGTTTGGATCAGATGTTTAGAACCTACGATTAGTTGATACAGTGTCCTTAGTTAACGTAAAATAATATACACTAATGATTGAGAAGCAAAAACTATTGACCAGTTGAAAACAAGAATAAGTCAAAACCTGCAAGAAATCGATATGACGTCTGTACAAGTCATGTTTTCGCCTATCACAAAACAACTTCGAAAAATCGTTAATAAAGGACCATATGCAGCTTGCTCATTTTGATTTGTAGAACATCTCTGTTTGTACTTTCTTTTGATATTATTTGTCAAACAGTAAGGCTTTTTCTCATAAAGATTTAAGAAAAACAAATTTGTGCCAAGACTTTCGCGCCGTAGGTTGAATGAGAAACAAAGAAACTAAAGTCATTTTTATGATTCTAATGGTCTAATAAGACACACCATAGCTAACACGGTAACTAAACAAAGAAATCGATGTGGGTGTAAATCTAAATTCCACCAATATACACACGCCCACACAAACTGTTTTAATTACTAATCTAGTTTAGCCTTATCTCTTTGGTGATGAGTCACTTACGTAGCTTCACTGAATGATGACTGAAAGAAAAAAGAAACAGAAGAAAGATATTTCGTATTCAACTGTTATCTTATAGGGTAGGATTGAATATTTGTTGAAGGATAGCAGTAGAAATTCATTTCTATTTTATTTCCTAAATATAGATAAAAGTTCTGCATTATAATAGGTTGTCGGTCTCGGATGCAAGGACCTAGATCTAGCGTTCCTCGTAGTGAAACGATCGTCAGTTTCTGTTAACTCTGTTGTTTTTTTTTCAAAATGATTTCAAAGAATCATAAAAAATACAACTATCTATGCAAAATAAAAAAACAAAAGAGGTAGGTTTGACTCGCCGTCAGAAGTAAACCTCCATCATAAAATGCGCAAATGCTTGTAGGATAATTGAACAAAGATAACGAAAACAAATCTATTCTTTCCATTGCTATCAGAACAAAATCGCGAAACACGAGCATGGTTGTTAGAAGAAAAGGAAACGAAACTAAGTTATTTGATTGTTTCTTTTATACAACGTTCGATCGCCTTCAGAAGAATCCAGTGATGAAAGAGAAAAATTAAACAAAACTCACCCTTTAGATTTTTCTCAGAAAAATGACGAGCAACACTCGGAATAGACAACTAAAAAACTAGAAAACGGTTTTTTTATTCTATTGCTTCTGTAAAATCTTCGGGGCCTATAGCAATAAGTAAAATAAGAAAAGAAGTAAAGTAAACTAGCTTTCTTCTTTTAACTGTTAAAATTTTTCACAGCAAAATGTCGAGCAACACTCGGAATAGACAACTAAAACAAAGAAAAGGGAAGGGTTTTTTATTCTATTGCTTCTGTAAAATCTTCAGCAACTATAGCAATAAGTAAAATAAAAAAGAAGTAAAGTAAACTAGCTTTCTTCTTTTAACTGTTAACATTTTTCACAGCAAAATGTCGAGCAACACTCGGAATAGACGACAACTAAAACGAAGAAAAGGAAAGGTTTTTTTTATTCCCTCGACTGAAAGGAGGGTCATACAAAAAAAAATAGTTTGTGGGTTTGTGTCAGGGTCAAAAGAACATACCAGAGAGGTTAGCTTATTTTAAGACTTTTGGTCGTTTTGAGTGAACTTTGCCATAGGTTATCGAGGGCCCTGAATCCGAATCCATTGCCCATTTCGGTGGCCGGGGTTTTATTGGTCAGGAACCGACCAATCAAAAACGTACTTTCTTATTTTAAGAGTTTTGGTCGTTTTGAGTGAACTTTGCCATAGGTTATCGAGGGCCCTGAGTCCGAATCCATTGCCCATTTCGGTGGCCGGGGTTTTATTGGTCAGGAACTGACCAATCAAAAACGTACTTTCTTATTTTAAGAGTTTTGGTCGTTTTGAGTGAACTTTGCCATAGGTTATCGAGGGCCCTGAATCCGAATCCATTGCCCATTTCGGTGGCCGAGGTCTCATTAGTTAAAAACCGACCAATCAGAAACGAACTTTCTTATTCTAAAGGCTTTTGACCTTTTTGATGGAACTTTGCTATAGGTTATCGAGGGCCCTGAATCCGAATCCATTGCCCGTTTCGGTGGCCGAGGTTTCATTGGTCAGGAACTGACCAATCAAAAACGAACTTTTTTATTTTAAGACTTTTGGTCGTTTTGAGTGAACTTTGCCATAGGTTATCGAGGGCCCTGAATCCGAATCCATTGCCCATTTCGGTGGCCGAGGTTTTATTGGTCAGGAACTGACCAATCAAAAACGAACTTTCTTATTTTAAGACTTTTGGTCGTTTTGAGTGAACTTTGCCATAGGTTATCGAGGGCCCTGAATCTGAATCCATTGCCAATTTCGGTTGCCGAGGTGTCATTAGTTGAAAACCGACCAATCAGAAACGAAATTTCTTATTCTAAAGGCTTTTGACCTTTTTGATGGAACTTTGCTATAGGTTATCGAGGGCCCTGAATCTGAATCCGAAGCCCATTTTTTTGGCCGAGATTTCATTGGTCAGGAACCGGCCAATCAGAAACGAACTTTTTTTTATTTTGAGACTTTTGGCCGTTTTGATCGAACTCTGCTATAGGTTATCGAGAGCGCTGAATTTGAATCCGAAGGCCATTTTTTTGGCCGAGATTTCATTGGTCAGAAATCGGTCAATCAGAAATGAGCTTTTTCATTTTAAAACTTTTGGTCGTTTTGAGTGAACTTTGCTATAGGTTATCGATGGCCAGGATTCCGAATCCGAAGTCAGTTTTTTTGGCCGGGCTTTCATTGCGTGAAATCCGGCCAATCAGAAACCAGCTTTTTTATTTTAAGGCTTTTCGACGATTTGATGAAACTTTGCTATAGGTTATCGATGGCCCTGAATCCGAATCCGAAGCCATTTCTTTGGCCGAAGTTTCATTGGTCGGAAACCGGTCAATCAAAAAAGAAACTTTTTTATTTTACGGCTTTTGGCCGTTTTGATCGAACTTTGTTAGAGGTTATCGAGGATGAGAAATCCGAATCTGGAATCAGGATTCCAAAATTCAGATCTCGAATCTATTCGTTCTATGAGAAGTGATGTTGAGAAACAGCAAGTACTTTGTAATACGTGACAGTAGTGTAATGAATCAAGAAATACGAAGATAAGATGAAATTAGAGTGCTTGTAGAGCAAAGATTGAGGAATGAGAGCGAGTTACGCAAAAAAAATTATTTAGATTGACAGGATACAACGGCTGTGTCCACTTATTCAGAATATTTCAGATTATCGGTAAATCTATACTAACGTGTCCTCTTCCTGAATACTGATAAGCTTCCAAAGAAAATTTCTAATGTGGATGAATTTTTTTGTAAAGGATCAAACTTTCCATCAGTTTTTTAAATAGGAACGATGGCTCGATTTTGAAAATGGTATCAACCTTTCGTGAGTGAAAGTAGCTGGAAGTAGCGGATAGCCGTGAATGGCGTTCCTTCGGAAGGACGGCGAACGAATAGCTGCCTCTAAACTAGGTTTATTCAAATCTGTTTTACGACATTTCTGCATAACATCAAGGAAGGTCCTTAAAAAAGTGCCACAGAGACTTAACATGTGACATTTTATGTAGAGAAGGACTCCTATAAACATGGAGAAACTCGAGAGACGACACGTATATATTTAATAGATATCTTGCTGGATATAGGAAATCTAGTACCCTTTAGTTACGAGTAG